>JAOXJK010000005.1:999931-1022016 GCA_025774025.1 Xenus cinereus | reverse complement strand
TTGGAGCAACCTGGGCTGGTGGGAGGTGTCCCTGCCCAGGGCAGGGGGTGGCACTGGGGGGGCTTTAACGTCCCTTCAACCCAAACCGGTCTGTGATTCTATAAATTGCTGAATAATCATAGAGGTGCATATCCAAGTAAACATCTGTACTAAGGAAGGGCAAACCCAGTTTCTTCGCCTCAAACTATTTAAAATCACCAGTCAGAGATCCGGAATCACAAGATTGCTTGACTGTGGCTTTTAGTTTGTCTTCAAGGACTCTCTTCTGGCTGCCTCCTCATTTCTTGTCTGTAGCCAGGAAGATTAAAAAAACGTTCAGCATTTTACATGAAAACTGAAGATTCTTTGCAACTTCCTGATTCCAGAATTTTATAATCCCAAGTTCCAAATATGATCTCACTATAAAATCAAACTAGTTGACAGCTCTGCAGATCCAAAGGCTTTTTACTTATGCCATCCGTCCACTGGAGACAGCAAAAACTAGAGCTGGAGAAAATACTCTGGATAAAATTTTTCAGTGACACGTTTGAGTTGAAGGGTATCCTTACCCTCTACCACAAAAAAACTTGGATCAATATTTGTGTTATGAAACTATTTGTTTCAACTTCCTTCAGTTTATCAAAGTATGGAATGCTGAACATTTCCTTCAAGTGGAAGTTCTATTTCTCTGGCACTAAAAATTGAGGGAGAAGACTTTTGGCTGGCTGACATAGGGAGAGCAATTATTATTGTTATTGCTTGGTGTCTAAATTTTAAAATGGTCTTGAAAATTGCATTCCCCCTCCTCCCCTCCCTTTTTTTTTCCCAGTGGGAGAGGGGCAAGGGAAAAGGAAAATTCAGGGATGTCCTTGGCTGTCTGGTTTAGAACCATCAGGGTGCATGTGGATCAAATTTTCAAAGCTTATTGTCTAAAAGGGAAAATCAGAAATTTGGATTCTTGAAGTTTCTGATACTTGAATGTATTTGTTCATCTCGCAAAGTGCCTCCTCGGTAGTATGGTGCGTGGTGATCACACCTGGCTAATCTGCAATAGACTGGGATCTACTTTTAGAGAAAAATATAGTGCTGCAAAAATAACATTAGGGTCTGATAGTTCAGTTTTCTGTGAGTGACAGAACTCATTTCTTCTCTAAAGACATTAATAGATTTTGCAAATAGACAATAGAAATTAATTAATTTTCTGGCCCACTTGGTTATTCAGAATAGCTTGGTAGAGTGAGTCATAAAGGCTCAATAACCCATGGTTTAATTTAAGTTACATGACTTGTAAGAAAATCTCGAGGTATTCTGCTGAGGGAGGTGATCTTTCTGTAGAAAGAACTAAAGTTTGGGGAGGGGCTAGGGCACTAAATCTGAGGACTATGGTGCACAAAATGTGGAGAAATCTGGCACAAGCAGCCTGAGGGGCAGGGTGGCAGTGACCTGTGCCTCCCCTTCGGTTCCTCTCCTTTGGTTTAAAGTAGTGCTTGGCAGCAAAGTTACAAATAAATAGATTAACCAGAAGCAGAGGGTTGAGAGGGGGCTGGCTGCATTCAATATTACAAGTCACTGTCAGATTAGTTACACGTGGCATTTCCCTCTTCAGCCACGGTGCCACGGGTGAAGCACAACGTTTGCCGTACAGTTAACGAGTCACGGGATATTGAAACAAATGGGTACTTTCATCAGGGCACGTTCTTACCATTTCATTACATTACTTTCAAAATTGGGTCTGATTTTATATTGTAGGCCTATATATTCCCCGAAATACATTCCTCTGCGTATGTGGAGCATGAAAAATTAATTCCATTAACAGGTATTCTTTAACTAGGTCTCTGGAGTTCTGTGAGCCTGAATTATACTGCATTTTCCAGTATCTTTTTAATTTTGCATGTTCTAGATAAAAAACAGTTTCCTTTAAAAATCATTGCCCTCTTCTCTGTAATGGCGACAAGAGGGGAAGAGGATATTGAAAAGTTCCTCATCAGCATAAATAAATTAAAGTCCCCACTTCATAGAAGCCAAGAGGAATGAAGCTGCTATTAAATGTTTTAAGAAGAAGCCAGAGGCAGAGATGACCAAACTGAAGCTCCTCAGTCTAAATACATTAGCAACTCTCTCCACACTTGTATTTTAAAATGTCAGATAATCTATTAAAACTGAAA
Organism: Xenus cinereus; assembly: GCA_025774025.1. Classification (NCBI taxonomy): domain Eukaryota; kingdom Metazoa; phylum Chordata; class Aves; order Charadriiformes; family Scolopacidae; genus Xenus; species Xenus cinereus. Next base: position 1,019,872 of record JAOXJK010000005.1, on the reverse strand, counting down.
GATCTTTGAAGGCAGAGTGCCTGGAGAAGGGATTGTGGTACAATTTATTTCAGTAACGGACGATCACCTTTGCAGTTCCCCTGTACCTGCAGGTTCCAATTCGGGTTTCGGTGGCGAGGGCCAGCCTTTCTGCCACCCCTGTCTCTGCTCAGGCCCCTCCTCTCTTTGTCAGCTCCTTCCAGACTCCCCCGCTGATGCCTCCTCCTTTTGCAGGGATTCCAAAGGTTTGCAAAAATTCCACACAGCAATCCTGTGTCATCCAGCAAGGGAGATCTGTGTACACAATTTATAAACTTACACACTTCTACTTGCTGCGTAATAGGAAATTTGTGTTTAAATAGATGGTTTTGTTTTTTCATTACCCAGCTTGCATGCATAATTGTCCTAACCCTGCCCGTGGGGCAGGTTCACAGCTGAATATATCCCCGTGGCTTCTCCTGAAGAGGCAGTGACCTAGGCGATACCAGGGGAGTCGAAATCTGCTGCTACTGATGCTTGTCTGTAATTTACAGCTTTTCCTTAAAATTTCAGCTTCTGAAGTCTTGCAAGTATTTTTTATTGAAAACTGAGATTTCAGGAGTCACATTTAAGTCTATTTTATTCACTCAACATATTTTTTCCCCAAGATGGTTATGCAAATAGTAACAACCTCTGTAAACAAGAACAAACCACACAGGAGAAACGCCTCCTTAACCTGGTCCCTGAAGAGCCATTTGGAACAAATGGCTGTGTGCATAATGCAGTTTTTTCTAATTAGCATCTCTGGCAATAAGCCACTTGGGTATATTTGATATGCTTTTATCTTAAGATTAAATTTACATTTGCTGCTAGGTAGCTCTGACATCTTCATTCTTGTTTTAGATCTCTGTCATAACAGGATTATTGTGTGATCGCTTCTCGCAGCAAAGCAGCCCGTTTGTGTACGGCTCGGGCTTATCCACAGCCATGGGCTCTACAGTCACCGCAAATAAGGGGGGGGTTGCAACTTGCCTCCTAGAATTCAAAAATTAGTGTTGTAAAACTTGCAGGGTGGGCGGTTTTTTTGGAGCCATACAACAACTCCAAGACATAAGCTGTAAAACCAACCAAGAAAATAATTGATAAACAAGAATGTCTTTCTGAGATTGCAATTTAAATATTAAAAAAAAAGGGTTAGTCAAACTTTACAACACAGATTGAGGCACAGATTTTAATGATTTTTCCAAAGTTTGGAAGAACTGGATATAGAACAGATCCTTTCCTTAGTCCAGTATTCTAACCACAACATTTTTTCCTACCACAGAGAACTAAACACTTTCAAAAACAATTTTTCAAGGGCAGATAAAGTAGTAAAAAAATATACATCAAATGAAAGAAATAGAGAGTAACAGAATTACTTGTACCACGAAAAATTCCACAATTTTAAAAGTTTTTTATGTTAAAATAGAACCTTTTTTTAAAAATTTTTGGAAACAGTGAGAAAGTTTTCCCAGGTCACAGTAGGAAATCAAAATTGTCTAAATCAGATCAGTCATTCATTTAATTCAGTTAAAGAAATTTCACTATTAGGTTCCTAAAGCAGCTGCTTTAGTGGAAAATGGGTCTTTATTCTGAGGTGCAAAAAAGGATGGAAAATGTCGTACCATTGCAAAGTTACCGCTCACAGACATGGCTTTCGGAGATTAGAAATGGAAAAAGCAAACACAATAATAAGGTAAAGTGACTGCTACGAATCAAAGAGCAATCCAATTCAGTTCATCACACGGGCCTTTGGGATTTTTACACCTTATGTGCTTAGTCAGATTTCAGATGATGTCCATTCATTAAGAAGCATATTTCTATTTCCCCAGGTTAGTAGATTTCTTCCTCCGAACAGCTTTGTACTCCACTCTCTCTTTACCACAAGAGCTTGTTAAGTGTTCGGGTCGAAACCACAACAGCAAAATACTAACGCAAAATTGGAACTCTTTTAGCCCCTCTCAGTTAGATTTGCTCACCTCTACCACCACAAGGAGAGTGAGGAAAAAAGTCTGAAGTTGTACTGATTGGGCAGATGACACTGTGACAAGACCACGCTGAAGAAAATACCATGATGTTGCCCATGTGAGGTCTACTGCAACTAACTCCTTTTCAACCCTCCCAAAACTACATAAATCACATTGTGTTCACTCAGGCTTGCTTTATAATTGCAAAATAGTGCCAGATTTCCAGCAGAAACAAGGGGTTGGTGACGGACAAAGTATTTCCACGTATTTGAGATCCATAAATTAATCAAGTATAATTTATCAACTCATAATATCAATAATAATACAGCATTCATAGCGTGCTCTTGTGAATAACATTTAGTGCTTACAACATACCCACCATAGATGATTACAGGTGTGAGGATTGGTGCTTCTGGGAATTACCTGTAGAGATTCAGTCTACTGACTAACACTCTAAATCCAATGGCAAAATCCATATTGTTCATTTACTTTTATCTAGGTTTACTTAAAAAAGATGTTACCCCCAAGAGCCACTGAAAGTCTCCTTAACCCTTTAATATGTATAATTTAACTTCTCTTTTAAAGGATGCTCTCTTAACCCGGGTTATTTCAGTGCTACACTTCACAACATTGCCTCAGAAACCGCTCTGGGCAAAAATGAAGGACAAGCAGCTGAGTGCAGGATGATGAGCTCCATTTGGGAATGGAAACAAACCACTAAAGGCAGAAGAACTTCTTAATTGGCTTTGCCTTCAAAGCACACGTCCTAAAACTCCGTCCCAGGCTTAGATTTAAGAGAAGAGAAATGATGCCTGGGAATGGTGACGTGTAGAACTAGAAATACGAAAGAGAGAGAGACAAAACTCAGCTGGAGAGATTTAAGGGGGGAAAAAAGGTAAACTCAAAGCACAGTGTCATCAGAGCCGCAAAGGGAATCCAAGGTTTCAGAGCAGTTGTTTCTCTTTTGGAAAATACCTGACGGGCGCTGGTAAAGGGTTCAGCTTCATTCCTGTCTGCTGTTCAGTTCCGTTACCCTGCTCCTCTCTGCAGCACAGCTGCTGGCTGAAATACTGCTGATGGAACAGTGATGCCAATCTGTGTGGCAGAAGGTCTGGGGCTGGTTTAATATCTATTCTGAAGTCTTTACTAGAACTCGTACATGCATGCTGTTGGCCACATAACCTTAGTGCACTATTCTAGAGCCATTCTCTGAGAAATTGTGTGATGGCTTTGCTGCAAAAGTTGTGAATGGGTCCGGGAACTTTGGGAAGAGGTAGATGGAGAAGGCCTTGGAGAACTGGCTTCTCTCCTACCCCTGCCAGCCTGCTCGGGGGGGAGGAGTAATCATTTAAACAGGGTGCTCATCCTGAAACTACAGCTGCCATGCACATCTTCAGGTAGGTAAGAATCCACAAGAGAATTTAGTAGACATTATTCTCTAAGTATATAAAATGCTGCCTTATGTACTGGTTCTGAAAAATCATAGTCTACATGTCTCAAGTGATGCAGTCAAAATTAGTATTTTTAAAGCTGTCTCTGATGCTCTGCACACTCCTCAACAATGTATGGTGGACACACCAGCCCCACGCTGCTTAGGGCTTTTGTGGAGCACGTACTGTAGGGATAGGCGCTAAAAAAAAGCTTTGGAATATATGAATACTTCTGCCTTCACAGATTACTGGAGAAGAATGTGTGCGATCATGCACTTAAAGGCTGCATCATAATGCATATGCACAGGGAACAGAACGAAGGTTGCATAGGCAACCATAATTCTGTATTTCCTAAGTTTGTAGTGCTTGCCTTTAAAATCTTAATAATGCGCTCTTAATATAGTGGCTTTCCGGTATATAACATGTAATTACCTGAAACTACGTATGTGATGTTTTCTCGGTATCTGGAGAACATTTTGTTTTGTGCTTTAAAAGGATCCTGAAGAATAATCGTTATTTAACTAAAACATCTTTGGCTTTCTTTTCACTTTGCTTTTGTGTGGAAGCCACAGAACAGCTTTTTACATACCAGATGAATAATGTGTAGGAAGAGTGAGAGAGGAAGGGAATTGGTGACTTTTTTTTTAACCATGTGAATTTAATTTCACCAGGCACTTTATTTTAATCATAATATATATCCGAATTTATATAAAAAAGGATCTCCTTCTGAATGCCTCAATAGTTTGTTTTATACATTTTGAAAAAGTTCAGATTTTACAAAATACTACATTTCTTTTCAACTGATTTTTTTCAGTTGTAGGTTGAAAATGAATATACATCCATGTCTTAAGTACTAGGTAGCACAAAAACATTCTGCATCTTCAAGCTACGCAGCAAAATGCAATCATAATCATGCTGGACAACTGTTAGATTCCCTGACCAGATTTAAAGTTTTCACAGCAATAAACTTTCTTACACCATTGGATTTTTTATGGAGACTTTTTCTCATCAGAGCCAGGAGGAAAGAGACCACAATCCAATACACAACTCAACTAAAAAGCATCATGACACTTGCTGTGGGAAAAATTCCCCATTCCCTGCCCCCCCCAGCTTCTCTGCAACAGAACTGTAGGCATAAATCCCTCTTCCTATGGAAAACATGCACATAGTGGTATTGCAATGAAGCACGTGTAACAGTTATGCAATTAATCTGCCAGCACCGTCACTGATTCCTCGTTTTGGAGGAATACATCCTTGATTATGAAATGTATGATTTTTGGAGCACAAAGCATGAAAGAACAATGCTACTTTTTCAGCTAAAAGACAGCCAGGGAATATTTTTTTCTATATTCCTCATGATCACAGAGACAACACATTCTTACATATTATATCTCAAGCAAAATATCCTAATTCCTTAATGTTAAAAGCTACCTGCATGCCCTCAATATAGAAGCTCAGAATTATTTTAAAGATGCCCAAAGCTTTAGGGTACATAGTGCCCACTCACCTCAGTTAACACTCCAAGTAAATGCGATAGAGAGTTTAACAAAATAAGGCATGAGTAGCAGGAAGTAAGTATTTATCCATTTTTCTATTCATTTCTTCTGTTCCTCGCTCCTTACCTCGGGGTGCTGCTGTTCGAGCACACGGAATGCAGCAGCTCCAGCCCAGGGAGAAACCGGTTCTTTCCTTTCACCCTCTGTTACTGTTCTCCCTTGAAACTCCTCCACTTTCTCCTTTCCGAGTCACACAGGAATACAGGGCTGGACCCTCTGGGCTCTATCCAGGTCTGTTGATATTATGTAAAACAGCTGAATGCATTTCCTATTTTAACCATGAAAATCATGTCTTCACTGACAGGCGCCTGGATCTTTAATAGCACACTGTATGCGACTGTGAAACCCACGTAATGCTCACAATTGGGCTCAGTTTTCTAAATGAAGAGCCAGATGAAAATCTGCAAATCAACTTCTCTTTGTTGCAAAAGTTTCTCTTTTTCTCTGCTGTAGAAGCTGGAAGTCACTGTTTAGCCAGTATGGATTTTTCCTTGGAAATGCTGGAGGAGACCTCTAGACTTGGTTTAACACCAGAAACAAACACATTGGAGATGTTTTGGTCGTTAAAGCGCCTCCAGCCCCACTGGAACTTTGGGTCAGCCACATCAAACCTGCCGTTCCCTTCTCCCAAGGCAATTCTGTCTTACAGCACTGTCAGCAAACTGCTTCAGCGCTGTTTGAAAAGAGTCCAGCTTAAATTACAGTACCGAAAGCCTGTTCTGGGCTTTTCCCTTACTGTTTTTTTCTAGAATATTTAAATTTCATACGGTTCCCCACCCAGTCTTAACCATACTTCCCAGAAGGCAGGAAAACAGTCTTTCCTTCCTGCAATCCTAAATGCCTTCATTAGGGAGACTTAACACTGAAGTGTTTTGGAAAGGCAGATGCTCCAGATTTAAAAGAAACAGGAGAGGACTCTCAGGGAACAGCTGCATCGCTCTAAACTTCATGCGAGCCGTATCTCAGGACGCTTTTGTACATTATTTTGTCACTGGGAACATATTATTACAATCTAAATTTAAAAACACTGGCTTTCTTGCATGAAGGGAAGAGCAGACTTAAAGCCGCAGTGACTGTTCTCTTCAAGCACTCGGTGCCAATGATGCAGAAAATATCAAAGTGAAAACCAGTTCTTGTCCAGGAAGGCAGTTCCTTGCAAGGTGTCTGCGCAGAACTGGCCAAACCCACGGGGACGGGAATTCCTCTGCACTTTCCATCATCATCACTATTCCCAATTCTTTGTGGAAACCTCATCCTGCAGCTGCTTCGGCTCTTTGTTGACTGCTCAGAAATGGCTTGTCCCTACAATCAAGCAGTATGATTTTACATCTGTTAGTAGATTGAAATGTTGGACATTAAACCCGTGTTCCAAAGTTATAATTTTTCAGTCCCAAAGGAACATACTTTTAAAATAAACTGGGCACTGTCTGCTTCTGCAGATATTAGGTCGTGTAATTCTTGAAATAGTGTTCTGGCAAACAGTTTCACTTAGGAGCACTGAGCATATCTCTTGCTCTTAAAACAGCTAGTGAACTTCCAAAATGCAGGGAGAAACCCTAAATAATTTTTAAAAAAATCTTACAAATTTAAACTAAATCAGCCTTTTTTTTTTGCCCCATGAAATATGTATTAATAGTTTTTTCTCTTACTCAGTCTTCTCATGCATCTTCTACACCCTCCCACATTTATTTTCCAGAATAGTTTAGTCAGTGACTGAATGATCCGTTGTATCTGAGGTAAAATGCTTGTTCTGAAAGAAGGTGCACTGACTATATGCCTAATATAAGATTTATTTATTTAAACTCAATGAACATACATAAAAGAGAGGCAGAGACTTTCTGTCATAAACGGGACTTCAGTGGACACCCTGCTACTTATTGCCCGAGGGATGCTTTAAGGAACAAGTCGAATGAAGTACTGTTTCAATGACTATTAACATCATTGGGAGTCTTTTTATTAATGTCAATGGCATAACTTAGGTCAAATATCTTGTTTTACGTATATATATATTGTGTGTATATATATAATAGCTAAGTGCTTCCTTACATTTTCTGAGAAATTTTCTTGCGTTTCAGAAATATTCTCTCAAGAGGGGGAGCCAGCCCAGAAATTTGGGAACTTTGCCTTTTGATAAATCTGTGTTTCCTGATTGTTTTTATGTAATTATGTCTGTAACGTGACAAGAGATTGGATATCTCAGAGAATCAAATACAATGGCAAGTTGAAAAAAAAGTACCCAATTTTACTTTTAGTATTTCATTTGCTAATGAGCATTATCCTGACCCATCAGTATCTGGCCATCAATCTAGTTGTTACTCAGTAAATTCTTCCTTTCATAATCTCTCAGGCGTGTGCTACAAAGTCTAATGATCTTCGTGTTCTGTACCGTAAGAGAGAGAAGGATGTTGAGTCATCTTCTAAGTCTCTTCCCCTGGTTGCTTGCAGGAGTAGCCTTTTCTTAATTGCTCCTCAGTGGAGGAATGCTAAGATTGGGCAGGTAAATAAGCCTCTGATCAGAATATGGACAGCTGGGTAAAACAGGGAAAAGTGTAAGATAAAGTTGAACGAGAAAAGGACAAACATTCTCGTATCTAAAAGCACGCCTCCCTGCTTATACTGAAATCCTTAGTTGATTTTAAAAAAAATACCATGACTGCCTCACCATTCTGCGTACAGTAGTCATCCTTTCTTCTTACTGAAGTTCTGAAAAAGCTATGACAACCAAAGGCCTAACTTTCAAATGTAAATAAAAAATATTAAACAAAATCTCTATTAAAAATTAAAGATTCTGGCCCAGTAAAGTTCCCAAACGTGCTTAAATTTTAGTATGTAGTCTTAATAAGGTTAATAGGATTCATCTGTCAGTGAGATGCTTTATGCGCAAACATACTTCTTTGAGTTTTAAAACCACATTTGCTAAGCTTCTAAGTACTTGAAATTTAGGCATACAAGTTTAAAAATCTGGCAAAAGCTTCTTAAATAGTTTGCTGAAAAATATAAAAGATCTTTTCTTGTTTAGAAGTCTTTAGGCCATCAGAACGGGCTGTAATCCCACGGAGCAGTTGTGTGGTAGCCACTCAGGATGTGCTGGAGGGCACCACGGCAAGTTGAGACTTGATACAGGACTGAGCTAACAAAAGAATGAACATATTGACAAAGTTGATATTTTGTACTCTTGCTGATGGGCAAAATTCCCCAAAAGCTTGGAATGGCTTAATTTCAGATGCAGATTTTCCATTGCCATAAATAAAATAGAACTTTTCTTCCTTAAAAGAACCCAGACTTTAATCTTGCCTTTTTGCATGAGACTCAGAACTCTCATTTTTACACTTCTATATATGAAGCACCTCCAGCAACTTCCACTGCAGGGATAAATAAACTCTACAATGAATTTATGCTTTTTTTTAAAATATCTCTTTAAGAATCTGAACTCCCTTCATACACTTCCATGTTTTCCATATACTGAAGGACTAGGTTTTTTGTTCAGCTTTTTCACAGCAAACATACTTTAAGTATGTGAATTTCGTAAAGCATCCTAAATGTTTCATGTAAACTTGTATGCATGTGGTAATAGTTTTGGCTATAATATTCTACATTTCAGCTGTCGGTGTATTTCTGTGTTAGAATCACAGAATCACATGATCACATGGGGTTGGAAGGGACCTCTGGAGATCATCCAGTCCAGCCCCCTGCCAAAGCGGGTCCACCCAGAGCAGGTCCCACAGGAACATGTCCAGGTGGGTTTTGAATGTCTCCAGAGATGGAGACTCCACCACCTCTCTGAGCAGCCTCTTCCAGGGCTCTGCCACCCTCAAAGTGAAGAAGTTCCTCCTCATGTTTAGGTGGAGCTTCCTATGTATAAGTTTGTGCCCATTTCCTCTTGTCCTGTCACTGGGCACCACTGGAAAAAGACTGGCCCCAAAAGACTGACTAGAAGACATTCATTTATTTATCAGGTCATAGATCATCTTTGGATTACAGCTAAAATGTAAGATATTCTTTGCTGGTACCAAATGGTGAGCCCTTTCAATAAAGCTGGGCAACATTCCATCTGCCATTGTTTTATTGTGCAGTTTGTTTAAAAGTCTGTCCATGAGAAGAGATTAAATTGTCAAAGTTACCAGGTAATGACTTGAGTAATTGACGTAGCACAGACGTGGCATAAAAACCCCCAGATGGTTACTGAAAAAATCTTGTTTCCCCATTGAGAAATGGTGGGTGGGGGCACATTGGCTAGGTGACCTTGAAAATGCAAGGTGTTTTGCTTCCGATTCCTGTTTTTCAAGAAAAAAATGATCATGTGAAAATCTGTCTGTGTATCAGAATGCTGAGTGCTAATTTTAGAACTCTTCAAATAGAATCAGTAGACTCTTTGAAACACACTGAAGAAAAACTGGCATTTGAGGAAACCCTCTTGAACAGGTTTTAAATTAGGTGAAATTAGGACTGTAACTTATTCAGTATTTCCTAAATACACATAAATTGTGTTTGGACTCAATTTTGAGACCTTCTTCTATCAGATTTAATGAATACCTATAGATGAGGCATGTTCATAAAAATTGGAAACAACTACTCTTTGAACCAGAACCTTTGAGAGTAGGTTTAGAAGGGCTGTAGAATGAAACATTTGTTTTCCTATTGTAATGAACCTGAAGAAATTCCTCATATTTTACAGTCTTTTTCATTTGAATACACTTAGCATGCTTGGAGAACTTTGTTACTACTTCAGTAATTAACATTTGTACCCTTTTCTGATTTAGAATTAATGTTGTAGTTAGTAGAAAACGAGAGATCAGATGTTCCAGTGTATTCCTGGAAGTATCTTTAAAATGTCCTACAACGTCTTTTCAAAAGCTACAAAATTCATATACCACTATCCCTGTGTCTCTTGATCAGCCTTAATTAGGATATTTTTGTTTTTTAAATCTGGCAAGAAGTTCCTTTTGTTTTCTCGATAAGGCCTTTTGTCATTTTTTATTTTTATCATCTGTCATAAAAATTTGTTGTATGTGTAAGCAATTTAATGGTTCACTGAAAGGTTGTTACGCAACTGAATTGTATAAAATCCTGTCCAAGCCCAGAAATTACTGTAAGGGGAAAACAGCAGAATGGTGAAGGGCTGAAAATGTAAATATGTTTTTTCTTTGTATTTATATCTCTTACATGTGATTTCGTTACCCTGTGAGCGTAAGAGGGAAGAGAAGATGAGGTACCTCATGTTGAGAGGTCAGGAACAGATACTGCTGCCTATTCCCAGCACAGTCAACGCTCCGGAGTCATAATTTAGCCAATGGGGAATGTGTAGTACCACATCAGTTTCACGTACGTCTGAAATGATTATTCCAAGAGTATACCAGTGCTAGCTCCGTTTCGTGGTTAGTTTTTCAAACAGAAGCCACTCGGTGTAACACTGAGCTATTATTAAAATCATTAAGCCTGGTCGTAACAGCATAGGTGAAGAATGATAAATGCAGTATTCCAGCTGCACTAGTGTCAGAACTCAAGGGCTTTCTAACAATACTCATTATAATCCTGTAAATGAATCCAGTGGATGGGAAATACTATCAGTTGGTAAAGCTCTCATTGACACAGCTTGGTCGCTACCGTGACAGTACATACAGCTATTCCAAGTGTGGGGATCGGGCTGCAAAGGGCAGATGCCGCCACTATGACTCACTCACGTCACTAAATCACACGTATTTCTGTTGACCACTGTTGTGATTATCTACACAGCAAAGCATTACTCTATGAATGAAAGCTGGATAATTTGACTCTACACTGATTATACATAAGTGCTACTCCAAAAGAATTGAAAGATCTAACATTGCATTTTTTTATTTCACCGGTACTGATTTCCACAGGAATAAGAGCTCATCTTACAGTATTTGACAGAATAAAGAAATGTAATCATGCTATATACTTGTTCCTGCAATCACAAGATATAACTTCATAATTCAGTGTATTTTCCAAACATGGAATCCTCTGAGAAAGTAGAAATTCTTCCTTATAAAGAACTTTTGTACTGGACTAGATGATCTTCTGCGATGCCTTCCATCCTGAATCACCCTATGACTGGTTTATGTAACCCTTACAAAGAAAAATCGTGTCCATATCCATCAATTATTTACCTTTATTTTTACAGATGTCCCAAATGTATGTTTTTGACTTTCAGGCAAAAACGCTGAAGCACAATAGAAAATTCCACTTGACCATAGTTAGAAAAGCCTAGAAACCTATGAATTATCCATTATTCTAGCCACTAGAGTAACTTTTGTAAAGCACGAAATAGTAACTCAGGTTCATTTTGGCTGAATACAAAGAAGACAACCAGCAGAAGTTTCCACTTCAACAGTTGTTGATAACCAGCAGCTGGTATCATTTAACTTCTTGCGATCAATTTTTGTATTTGGAATTGAGCTTGCTATTTTGAGCTCCAAATACAATTTTGAGGGAAACTTTACAGATATTACCTAATATCACACACAATACGTATTTCTCTTCTCACCTGTTGAAGTAAGATCCTTGTAACATCTAACATTCATCCCCACAGACCATATCACTTGAAACAGGGATGACCATTTTTCACCAGCCAACATAAAAGAAAGTGAAAAGAGCGATGTCAAAAAGAAGTAACACTGAACTATAATTCCCTTTAAGATTTTTCTCCTGTTGCTTCTCACGTTAGATGAGCCTTACTTCACAGTCTCTCTTGCCTTTTCATTTGGAAAAAAAAAAAAAAAAGGAGAATCATGATTCTATGATCTATACATAGATCCAAATCAGCTGAATTTTTGTCTAATAATGCTTTCATGGACTGCTTCAGCCTCTCCTCATCAGCCTCCCTCAAAAATTGCTGTAAGAGTTTGAGACTGGCTCTACACCATCATCTAATAAGAGTAGGACACACCACCGCGATAGATACCCTCCTGAACAGCCACCCCTCTCCAGCGCCGGGTCACGCACCCTCCGCAGGGACCCTCCGGCATGAGAAAGTCCAAAATGCATCAAAAATACACAGCAACCTTGAATTAGTAAAACGCTTGTTGGAAATAAGCAGTCCTGGTAGAGAAGATTTTATAAAAAACATCTACACCTTAAATTTTATTCATTAACTACATTATTTATAGAACATTCTATGCAGAATACGATGAAACGGTTAGATGTGAGATGCAGTTTGTAACATTATTTACCCTTAGTAATGCACAATGCAGCTACCTGTATGTGTGGTGGAAGAAAAGCCAGATGAATTGTGTGCTGCACTTGCATCTATTTCTCTTTGAGTTGCCTATGTACAAAATATGGGCTAAATCGTGCCTTTAGGCACACGGTCTTGAACAAAGATCATAAACTGCACAATCTCAGAAGACATGATATTGTAGCACAGCTCCCTCTTTGCTTCATGACCGGCCACCCACAAATTAACTCCTGCAGAAGCTGTCCACAGCACGGCTGCAGGGTCTCAGGTGCACACAAGAACCAGGCACTGCGTTGCTGCAGCAAAAGTCTATTTCTCTTTCCACTTCTCCTTGTCTGCTCCTCAGCTTCATCCTCCAGGGAGGAAAGATGTCAAAGGTAACGCGTGTGCCCCTTCTATGCAGACTGAGACAGACGGACGGTTTCATTCCCTTGAACAGATGGATATAGCCTTTCACAAACCTAGAGATTCTTTTTGTGTGGGTTTAGCTGACATATTTCCTTTGAGTGTGGACTTGAAACATGTATTGGAGATGGAGCTGAATCTCCAAACTTGGAGATGCATTGGGTAGATTGAGATGAATCTAGTCCTGACTTTAAGATTATCCAGATGCATGTGAAATGGTAACTCAGAAGGCCTATATAGGGCATCTAAGGGCTTTTTTACATGGCAATGCTTACAAAATCTAATCCATATTATCTGTGTGTGCTTGGAGTGGCTTAATTAAACCACAATAAATTTGCATGAATACTCTCTCTTAGTATTAAAGTAATCTTAATTCAATTTAGGTTCATTTACTTTGGAAAAGAATGACGCTAAATTAAATTGAGCTCACTTTAATTCTCTACCCGAGCGTCCACATAGATTTTAATAGTTAATTAATCCACTGTACTTTCATAAATTAAACTGCATGGATTTTCATAGTCCGTGTATATGTAAACACACTCTTATGTTATTTCAAGACTGTTCTATTTTCTATTACACTCCATATGGGCTAATTTAACAGTCACTAGGAGGAGCCAAGTATTAGCGGACTGTTCTTAACTGAGACTGTATTTTCCATTACTGTATATAAAAGACAATTTTTTATTATATTCTCTGAATTAAAGTTCTAAATGTAGCCCTTTAGGCCCTAAAGTCTACCAACGATGAATAAAAGAAGCTAGATATGATTCTTTAGAAAAAAAGAGTATTTAAATTCCAAGTCTAAAAATGATATGGTTAAAGATGTTCCTTTGCAAAATAGCTTATAGCATAAAAATTGCATTTTCTAGATAACAGATGGGCTACAACCACAATTTGAAACAATTTTTGGACTGTGTCCCAGCGCAAATCAACCTTATGGATTCTGAAAACGCTAAGACAGATCTTAAAATGGTAATTAATTTGATATCGTGATTTTGATGTCGAAGAAGGAACACTGATTTATAGCTGTTAAGGGTCTAACTCAACAATTATAAACAATGTTTTTGAAGCTTCACTGTTCCCAAACTTTTTAGTTCCCCTCATTAGTTTCAAATTTTAAAATGTTCTCCTGTTCATGGGATGAGAACCTCTATCTTTGGCTGCAACTCTGTTCAAATCACAGCTTGTTAGGCATGGTTCGTGTTAACTGTGATTTCAGCTGGCAGGGCACTAGATTAGCTGTTGACATGAAGCCAACATTTAATTTTGTTTTCTTGAGTCATCTGTTGCCAGTTCCCATGACAACTGATCTTCTTGCCTTCGGATTTACTAGAGAGAACCACTAAAATGGCCAGGAGTACATATAGAGATTCTTTGAAGTAGATGGAAGTTCAACTGTTTTCTTCAATGGAAACGAAAAGATCTTTTCAGCTTTTACTTTAGCAACATGTGACTTCTGTTCCTGAAAACACAGATGTTCTTGCATTAGAAAAATAGAGTGAATGGTAGTTTTTAACAAGAAACCTGTTTTAGCATCTTTCTACTACATCTACAGGATGAAGGTCTTTGTGTCTAAAATCCCGTGATACAGAGAACAGGCAAAAATATTTTTCTATTCTCACTTGCATAGCGGTAATGAAAGATGACATTTAAGTTACGGATTCTTTTGATCTTGACTAGAGTCTCTGTACATTTCAGTCTCTTGTTTCATAAATGGGTGACTTGGGTAAAGGAAATACCTCAGGAAGACATCATTAGTGCTCTCAGTCAACCCAGAGGTTGTATCAGGCCAGAGGAAAAGGCCAATCAGATGCAATGGGAGCTTCTTGAAGCAAAAATACCTTTGGCTAAAAATAGTACTCAGTGTATATAAAATACGTACAACCCATATATCCACAGGTTATGAAAGCATAAGAAAAAATTAAATGGCATGTTGGATCACGAGCAGTCCTTCTAGTAGAATGTTAGTATGCAGTGGTTATTTCTAAGACCCCATCTTCCAGTGAGTTTCACAGGACTGTGCAGGAATGGGTACCAAAGCCTGAATTCCACATTCCTCTGGTTTTGAAACACTGCAAAGCTCTAAGCACCCCCAAATCATTGTGAAATAAATGGAAGCACAAACACAATAGAAAAATGTGAACAACCGGTTGAAATACTGTTAGAGACTTCAGGGAAAAACCAAACCCAAACCAGGCTGTCTCTTTAGCTCTTCATTAGGTAAACATTTGCCTCTAGTGTAATGGAAGAGAGTAAGCAGGGGGGCAACTCTGTCGTTTCTGTGGGGGTTGCCCCTGCCCAGGAGCTGTGACTAACAACTAGGAACTGACTCCAGAGGAGGCACCACGAGCATTGCAACGCTGCCCACGGGCGGACACAACACTCAGGACTGCGTTCTAGGCATTAATGGCCCCCTGCAAAGGCAATAGACTAGAGGCTTTTTATGACCCCCACCCAGTTTACGTTTCGTTATACATATTTGTGTTACTTTTCCAGGCTGGTTCTTCAACAGCAGTTCAAGATTGCTTTCCTAAATGTGTGGGTACACGAGCTTCTCATCTCAGCTGGAACAGAGACTCAGGCAGTTACTCTGACAAGAAGCTACCTTGCTTCTCTTCTCCTCCTATGCCCAGCAGAAGCAATTAGAACATTTGAAAGATAATGGGGGTGTATGTGGGAGAAAGTGAAAGAGAACACACTAGTTCCAGCTTGAGTTAACTATCCTGATTCCACTCAACACAGCCATTTGCCACCAGCTGAAAACCCAGCCCCGAGGTGGCCAGGCGTGTTAGTCACACTGCAGGGAACCTACTGGCTTCCCCATACAACGACCTGCCCCTGTTTGAGTATAAACCTCTTTGCTGTTGTGACTGGTAAAGACTGGTGTAAGCCCCTGACAGGAGGAAGCGCCGTGGCCGGGGTGTACGATTGCCGTCTCTCAGTTCTAGAGTGGATTTAAACAACTGCAGCCATTGAATGTGGCAGGTTGTGCTGAGATGGGTCAGGCTGTGAATTCAGGCTCTGTGTGATTCTTTCAGGGTGCAGTTGGCTCATGAATGTCATTGATGCAGACGCTGGCATACATTCAAAATGCTGTGTTTCATGTTTTGCTTTTATCTTTAAATATATTTGAGGAGGTTTTTCTCTCTTCTAAAACAGCTCACATAACAGGTAGAACTAAAAATGATCTAATAGCTTCAGTGCCTTAGAGCTACTGCCATGCATGAAAT
Source organism: Xenus cinereus (assembly GCA_025774025.1). Classification (NCBI taxonomy): domain Eukaryota; kingdom Metazoa; phylum Chordata; class Aves; order Charadriiformes; family Scolopacidae; genus Xenus; species Xenus cinereus. Next base: position 1,004,092 of record JAOXJK010000005.1, on the reverse strand, counting down.
TCAAACTGCGACTATAAAAAGAAGGAGGGCTTTCTCTCTAATTCTCATTTCTACCTATTTCTGTACTTTTTGAGAAGGATAAAATTTGTTCATGTTTCAAGTCAGCATCAGTTAAATAAAATGCCGTTATGGGTCATCTGGGGAACCAGAGGCAAAAGTCTGGGGGTGTTTGACTGGTAGAGAAGCAGTAAGTTTAGGAAGATTAGTCGTTACTAATGAAGGTTACAGAGTGACCCAAATTTGCTTCTACAGCCCTTACTGTTTTAGTTAGATGCAATGATATCCTTTATAGCTAAGCAAATAATTCCTGATGATTAATATATTGGCACCTTCTTGCTTTCTGTCTGCATATTCCCTGTGGTTGCATTACAGTTTTCCCGACGCTATCACCGACTTGCACTTGCGAGGTCATTTCTGCAGCGCTCCAAACACCAGTTGGCTGAGCTCAGCACCCACATACGAGCGGCATTGCTCAGTTCTAGTCCAGTACCTTATGTCAGTTCACTCTATGACTGAGAGCAAATCTTAATTGAGTTTATTTGCATGTGTACAAAACATGTGCTTGGTTACTCAAACCTTGCTTTGTACAGATGTTGCCTAATTTTGTTAAATGGGAGACACCACTATAACTTCTAGGAGAAATTAGCCAAATTAGAACAGATCAAACCATTTGAGAGTGTTCTCAGAGTAACATGGCCATTTGGTATGTTGCTTGTGAGAATTTAAATACTTTATCTATTTGCAAATGGTCTGAAATAAGAATTTGTGATTTTAATAAACATGGATTGTTCTTGGGTTTTCCTACAGGCTTCACTCCAGCACAGGCTGACTCAGAGTGTCAGACACGAGCATATTGACGCTCCTGCAGATCGCTTTTTGGTTGAGCCCTAACCATTACAGGTTTGGACGAGGCCACTGAGGATGCACACAGTGGGTCTGTCCGTGCTGTAGAGGGAAACTAAACCTGTTCCAGCAATTCAGGCATTTAATCAGAGACAGGAGGATACAAAAAATTTCTTCAGAGAGGCTTAATTGATAGTGCATTGGGTAATGAATGACTAATTAATAAAATGAAAGCAGAATATAATGGATTTGTATTTTGTTTGTACACAAAAGGCATCATTAGAACTCTTCAACTATCATTAGCTCTGTCTCTTGTGCAGTGAGTCATTCTGCTCCCTGAAAAACGCCGAGCTGCATTACAAAATGCCAAACATACAAGTGGTGCAGCCCCAGCTTCCTGGAGAGTGCTCCCCCGTGCGCTGCTTCTCGGAGGTGAGGGGGTGCTTTCCCATTTCATTTTTCCATTTCACGGTGAAATGGGTTATGCAGATACCTCAAGGCTGATCTCAGCAGAATTTTCCAAAAGTGAAGATATAAAGAGAAAAATCCTTACCCTGCCAAACAGTCACATCAGCTGTGGGCTCCTGGAGGACCCCACCTTACTCTGGAAAGGAACTGGCACGTCTTTGGTGCGGAGAAACCAGGAGTAAGGGAAAGCGGATAAGCTTCATGACAGCTCCTGCGTTTCTGGTGCATTCAGACAACATGGGTGCCACTCAAACTAAAATTTGGCCCTTTCTAAATGGGAATGAGAAGACTTTTTTTTCTTCTGCTCCTGAGACGATCACAGCCTTGAGATACGCAGCTCCAGAAGGAGCACTCCCTGTCTCAGCCAGCGCACAGTAACCTCTTTACCAATTCAGAACCAGTGTGTTTGCCACATTTAAAAGCACTGTGACAAGATTAAATAGAGCGACTGTTGAGAAACTGAAAGCATAACTTAAAGAGCAGGGATGGGGTAATAATTTAGTATTAAATCTTTAAAAAATTTAAAATAAAAAAGGACCATCGAAGTAATGAAACAAAACCAAAGAAAAGCAGCCTGGCAAACGCTGGCCCCTGCACTGTCAGCTTTTTGGTCAGTAGGTTCTTCCACAGGTACGTTCTCAAGAAAGGCCCCAAAAATACACAAAGGGATTTTTCAGAAGTTCAGTTACAAAACCATGTTTCTAAAATGTATTTCTAGTAAATAAGACGGTCCTGGATCTACCAGAGAACTAGACAAACACACAAGAATCGGTCTTTGATTAAAAAAAGAGCATTATTCATCCAATCTTGTTAAGTGGTCAGTGAATTACAATCGTTTGGTTGAAATCTGTATCAGTGGTAATTGTGTGCTTAAATGCTTTGGACATTTAGAGTAATATATTGTGTAAAATAAAATAGACATGACAACAACATATAAAGCAGAGTTCTTTGACATACAATGACAAAAATTTGTAAAATCAGATGCCAAAATATACAAATCATTTGTATGCACAAAAATCCCATGAGTGCATATGCAAACCCCTTAATTATGCCTGTTAGTTATTGTAATTGCCATTAACATGTGCAATTACTTGCTCTGCATCACAGTTCTAGGTGAATGGTTAAATCAGCTACAAAATTATGGATAGCTGAAAAATTCTGTTTCAGTCCCCAAGCCATTTCATTAAATCTCTTATTGTATAGTAAACAAAGTGCATATCATGAACTAACAAATAGCAAACTGTATTTTTTCGGAAGCGAGTGCGGTATTCCCAAAAGAACTGAGGTTCTGTTGTTTACAGAACAAGTATCCCACATGCAATAGCAGTGAAATGGTCCTTCCAGCCCTTCCCTTCAGGGCTCAGTCACATCATCAGGATGGGTTATTTGGGCCCCTGCAAACCCTGGCATTCTGTTAGGGCTGTTATATATATATTTTTATGCTGTCTGTGATCCGAGTGTTTGAGCACTTTCTGCATAAAACCATTAGCAATAACTTAGATACTTGTAGACATAATTACCTGGCTCTTCTCTTTTTTGTGGGGCCAAACTTTGGTTAGGGTTGGGAATTCTGGAGTGTTTTTCAGGTATGTTACAAGTGTAAATATAATTTTTGGTGGAAAGGATGAGGGTGCTTATGAAGTATTTCTTAAGGACTATATATATCAGACTAGATTTGCGAAGCACTTCTACAAGGCTGTTGCACAGTTAAAGCCTCTTGAATCTACAAGCTTTGTTCTTTTCTCTTACGATGGCCAAATGGCTTCATCCCTGGCTCTGCATTCTAAACCGTTTCAGAGAAGCAGCTCTTAGAGCAGCACTTCATCAGCTGAAATTCAGTCCTAAATACAGCTGAAGTTTGCGCCACCTCTCATAGATGGAGATCAAGGCCAAAGTTGGTGCTCTCAGTCAGTCTCTTCCGAGCTCACTCAGAGCCAGTTTGGGGATGTGGGCACAGGCTCGGTGGGGGAATGGTGACGTGAGAAATGAAGGAAGGAAATGTGGGAAATCCAGACCACCCTTTGGGTTGTGCTTTTCACCTAATACATTAACAGGAAAACACCTCAAAATACAGAGGTTAACAGATGACAGCTCCCATCCCCTTCTTACCTCTCCTTTTCCCGCCTTTTTTCAGCAACAATGGTAAAAAGTGAAATATGAATAAAACCTGATGGCAATCCTAGAGCTCACCCAAAAGCTTGGCCATCACTGCAGTGCAGAAAAATCTACCTACATGCTTTTAAAATTCAGATTCAAGCAACAACATCAGCAACAAAACCCCAAGCCCCTTCCTTTCCCATCAGGAAAGGACCACACGGATACTGTAATTCCAGGGTTCTTGCTGAGGAGAGGCCATAGAGAATGCAATTATGCTATTAGCACTGGCTAATCAGAATAGCTTCCTTATTAGAGAAAACCATATACTTGTCCTACGCTATTATTTTCACTTATATAAAATAGCCTTAGGAGATACTACAATTAAACAGTGATTATGCATATCAAATCAATTTTCAATGGATATGGTTTATGTGATAGCACAAGACCTGAGTGATAATCACAGATTAGTGCCCGTGCATTTAAATAGCGCAAATAGTTGTGCACTGACACACTGGGTTAGGTGTGCAACCATGAGTCCCGTTATCCGCCATCAAACACACTGAGGGATAGTGGTATCAACAGACATGAAATGCCCATTAAAAACGTATAGTTAGAACTGTTAAATTTCAGACAAATCTCTAAAAAGAAGAATCTAATTACTATTCAAGCATCACTGTTATTGGAATCTGATGTTGGAGCCACTTTGAATTCGCTGAACTGTAAACAAATGGATAAGACTAAACAAATCCACTG
>JAOXJK010000005.1:986120-999831 GCA_025774025.1 Xenus cinereus | reverse complement strand
ACTGGGGTACTTGTGATCCCAGAGCTGCTGACCATTTATGAAAATGGTGCTGTGTACATCTTCGGGAAACAATTGCTGTAAAAAACCCATCTGTCATGAGAAATCCTAAATAACAAGATTGTCACCTCAAGTAGACTTGGATGGCAGTGGAATACACAAAGCCTTCTTCACATCTCAGAAGGCAGAGTGTGTTACGGGCAGAACAACAATGAAATAAAGCAGCTACTTAAAACCACTCCAGACGTGGTAATGTTCCTTTTGGAACAGCTGCTTTGAAGTCATACCTTCTGAAAGCTCCCCAAATGGCGACATGAGAGCGGAGCACCGGGTCACACTTGGTGCAATGGTAAAATGCCTACAAAGGAACCTCCGTGCTGGTTCTGGAGGATACAAATCACCTGAGTTACCAGTGGTTTGGGTTTGTGCACAGATGTGTGTTACATGAAAACTGAGGGAACAAAAAATCAATTTTGAGAAGGTATAATTAAAAATTTCACACCACCAGTCATGATGTTAAAGTTTGGGACACGATGTGGATGTTTAATGACGGGGTATGACTTCAGCGCTGGGATGACTGATTGCTGGTACCAAATGACCATCAGATCTGACGTGGAAGCCATAAGCCAGGAAATCCAGCACCGCCATGAGCAGCACATGCAAGACAAATTTTGCAGAATTCAGCACGTAGTATTTGTTAATCTCGGGGAATCTTCTAGTACCAGTTTTTGGCATCTTTTACACAACTTCCTTTAGCTGTAAGACCTGAACAGGCTTGAACTTCGTTCCTCCAGCACTTGCCCTGGCTCTGAGCTCCTCAGCGCCGGGAGCGGGGGGACACAGCTCCGACTGCAGGAGCCACAGCCAAGGAGCAGTCACCCATCATTGTCCTGACTCAACACCAACACCCGTAGAGCTGACACAGGCTCCCCTTTGAGAGTTGTATAATGGAAGGGCAGGATTTTCTGTGGGAAAACAGCTTTGGAAAAGTTGCCAACCACAGCGATGTGGAGAAAAAAAGCAGGCACTTGCTGTAGCTATATAGACCTTGCCTAGTGGCTGTTCTTTCAACAACTTATATATGCAATTACACAGCTATTCACCATCATTGCAGGTGCAAGCTGAGCGATAGCGTGTGTATAACTGTGTGTGGGTGTGCAAACGCTTCATTACGGTGATTTGTTAGCACAGTGGGGGAGGCTTTGTGTCCCATGAATGTGTAAATTAAGTGCTTAGCTTCCTTGAGTGAAAACCAGTCCACTTTGCTCCTTACCCATCCCTCTCAACAGAGAGTGGAAAAGAAAGTGGCTTGATAGTTCCATTCCCTGACAAAGTAGCAGTTTCCATCTAAAACGTAATCCTGCTTTCTTGTGCTGTCCTCAGGTTTCTAACAATGAAGAGAAGTGAATCTTGAGGAATTAGTCGTGTTGAATGATATCTTAATCATATGCATGATAAGCTCTTATGTAGCATTAGAATAAGAGGTGGCACATCTTGTGTTGTCATTTCTGGGACAGAAAACTGGGACTGTTAGCTGGCTTTGAATCATTTCTGGCATTAACGAGATTCTGACCAGAGGCTCTCTTTCATGTTCAGGATATGCACCGCATTAGTTTCTGTTATATCACAATACATTGCAAAGGAACAGCTAAGTTACCAAGACTAATCCTTTAAGTCTTTCTTTCTTCACAATGTCAGACAAAATAAGACTATGCCATATTTCCGTAATCACTCTTGTATTATGAGAATATTATGATCTATAACAACAACAAAATCCCTGAACTGCATGCGTTCCCGTTGGCTGTGATATGCTTAGACTTGTCTCTTTCTGTCAGAAAAGATATTTATAAGTCTGTATGATTTCATTTTAACAGACACTATCAGGCTAAAAATCAGACCATTAACATAAAGCAGGGAAAAAAAGTTTTCTGGTGTTTAAAAATTAGTATTTCTGAAAAGACATGATGTAATACTGAGGCTCTCCTCTTTCTTTGAGAAACTACTTAAAATGAAAGTTAATTTTGAAGATCTAGGGTATCTACTTCTGCTTTTTTCCTATCCGGATAGGTATATTTAAATTAATCTGTTCAAAAGTAGTTTTTGTTCTCAAGACAACTTTACATCAGCTACCAAGATCTAAAAAAGATTTCTGCAATGTCGTGACGGCAAATTGCAGGGGAATTTCTTGAGGGAGGGTAAGAGGGGAATTTGAATTAAAAACTAATTAATTAAGCCCACCAGAAGTAGCCTTCCATTTCTTTAAATAGGATGACATTAGAAAAGAAAAAAAAAAGTATAAAGGTGTATACTCCTTCTGGGAGATCTGTCCTTTTGGATAGAAATGAAAACATAGAAATGAAAACGCATGTGTATCTATGTATCTATATTCTAATTTAGGGTGTATTTCTCCGCTGATATTTTCATGATGTCTAAACTGCTAAGAGCATATTCTGTCACTTCACTCTTTTAAAATCACTTCTTAGAGCAGCCAACCAAACCACAATTTCAAAATGCATGGGCTCTTGGCAGTGTGGTTTCTGTTTGGGCTGAGGGGGTGATGGGGTGGTGTTGGCCTTTTTGTTGGTTTTGGTTTTTTTAATAAGTTACTGCAAAATACGTCTAAAATGCTCAACAGGCAAAGGAATAGAGGAATGGAGAAATATTAAATTCCAGGATGGGAAGTGGAATGAACCTTCTGCAGGTGCAAGACACAAGAGAGCTGATGATAGAAACCATCATCTCCCAAGTAAGAGAGATGAGCAATGCCCCAGGTCACTGCGCAGGTTGTTTCAAAGAGGTTGGTAGAATGGTGGGTAGATCTAGAGCCCTGTGATGTGTTGGATAAAGCCTAAACACATCCTAGAAGTAGTGTTGTGAGAGCAAGAGCGAGAAAAATATAAATGGAACAGCAAGCTACTGAAAACAGCTGCTTCTATTATTTGCTGCCTGGTTGTTCTTTCAGAAACAAGGGTTATTTAATCACTTTTTATCTCATGTCGCCCACAATAACTTTGGAGCTCACCGGCAACTTTCATCAAAGGATGTAGTCAATGAAAAAAGCCAGCAGTGACCCCGTTGAGCATTACCTGCAGGAGAGCCCTCGGCGTGAGGTCAGCTTTGGGTCCGCACCAAAGCATCCGCACAGGAGGGATGCTCCTGTGCCCCAAGGGCAGAGCTTTCACTCCCACCGACACTGCACCAGACAACAGAGGATCCAATCTGAAGTCATAACTCATAAATGAGATTTTTGACAGTTTAAGATCAAATTGAGGACTGAAAATGCTGAAGCTACAGAAAAGCAGGCTTTGTTGGCTTCTCTTTTGTTACAGTAGTAACACCCATTCTGTTCCCAGAAGAACAACTGGGGAGAAGGGCACCCGGAGCAGGGGCTCCTGCATTTCCTAAAGCAGAAGAAAAGTGCCAGTTACCAGAATGAGCTCAGACTGGGTGGCAGAGAAGTGAAAAACTGTAGAGAAAACAGACTGAAAAGTAAAAAAAAAAAAAAGTTGCAACAAGCTCTACTCTTTCTCAAGGGAACAAGAGCCTGTAGGGAAGCACCAGCTCAGGGAGAGGAGGAATGGCAGATTTCTGGATCAGCCTATCTTCTCTTTAAAGAGACGCTCTTGGCCTTAAGAAGAGAGAGAGAGGATACATTTCTGTTACGAGTTAGGGCCCCTTCTTAACGTGTTTTCATTCATGCACAATATTGCAGATTTTTGAAGGATGCTTCTTCGCAGTTTTACTTGTTAAAATGATCTCTTTTACTGGCTTCCTTTCAGTTTATTCTTCTGGTTGAGTTACAGCAGGAAATGTACACCATAACACCAAGAAGTCTATTTGCTATCTGTCTTGACAGCTGTTGTTCACATACCCTATGTTTGCCTTAAGAAAATACACATCCGATCATGTCATCTGTTAAGTTAACCACTACTGTGAGGGTTCAAGTAAAATAGCCTCAGGCAATGGCTGATATTTGCTCCTTTTCCAGATCTCGTGGAGTCATGGTTCTAGCGAGCGTGTAATTTTTTGTATCACGCCATTCAATTCTGGATTAGTACCAGGAGTTTACAGTATGTTCTTCAGGACCTCTGTTACGTTCTAGATGCTGAGCAAACTTGCCCAAAGCATCCCCACTCGGATGTAACGTGGAGTCAGACACAGAAGGCTGCCCCTGAGTGGTTCAGTTGCTGTTGACGTGTGTTGGGTCCCACGTGTTCACGCGTGTCCAGTCAACCAGCCTTTGCTTTGCTCCAGCCCTCTCAAGGCCAGGCTCTCCCTAAACTCCTTCTGCCGCCCCTGCCAAGAGCACTGTCCCGGACCGGAGGGACCAGCTCTGACCCAGCAGAGCACTTCTTACCTTCTCGTAAGGATAAAACCCCAAGCCTTGGTGCAGGCTGCTCAGCGGAGAGGTACAAGGCAGACCTCCGGGAGCGAGTGATGCAACGTGACAGGCATTCACAACAGATCCATGCGGGCAAGGAGAGGGGAGGCTGTGTGGCCCGAGGGATGTAGCCACCCGCAACAAAGGTTGAAGGCTTTGCTGGTTTGCTGTAATGCAGTGGTCTGTGTCCAGTTGCTGGTTATGCAGCAACGAAACGGTTTGGGGACATTAAAAAAAAAAAAAAAAAAAGAAAAAGAATAAGAATAAGGAAGTTAACACATTAATTGTGTCGTCACTATATGCGACAACCACGAAGTGCCTTATGCATAGGTAGATGGCTTTGTCCAGTTCCAATCACAGGGCGCCGGCGTGAGCCGCGTGTGATTACAGGGTATCGCTGTTCTACCGACAGCACCGCACGATGGCCTTTGATTAAGATCATCTCGCTGAAATATTTATGCAGGCTCGAGCGTGGAGCTATTGACCTGCATCAAGTAGTTATATGATGTGCTCTCTAGGCCATGTATAAATTGTGTATCCCTTAGACCATAAATCAACTTGAATTTCAAACAAAAGCATGGGATTTAATGGGCACACAGAATCCCTTGTGTTAGCACACAAACTCTACCTACATTCAGAAGCAAAATGAAGGTATCATATTTAGCTTTACTTACTCCTTCTGATTTATAGATCTGACCTGCTTAGAGAAGCCAGCGTAATTAATTCTACATCTTAAATTTTAAAAATACAAACCCACAAACTTGGTTAAAAAATGCCATAACGTTATAAATAAATAAATGGTGTAGCCTGCTCTTTACAACATGAATCGGGCGGTCTCGAAACAGAGTTCCAAAACTAAAGACTGTGCAAGATTAATGCTGTTCCTTAACTGCTCACTGAGATAAGCAGTTACGTTTCCAGATAAACACGACTCCCAGCTTTATATAACTCAGCCCATTTCCAGTGTGGTGCAACCATTAACCGACTGATCTTAAACCAGCTTCATGCAGAGCTGAAGTGTGAAGGTTGTTTGTTATTTGACAGACATGAGTTTATTGTACTTGCACAGAGAAGGAACTAATTGTGCACACAAATTATTAAGTGCACAAATCAAGTCTGAGTACTTGTATTTAATGCATACAATAAATTTGGAGTTTACCTTTGTTTTAAAATAAAGCCTGTGACATTAAGGAGAGATAAAACAGGGATTCAGTGCTCCCTTGACCAGCTGATGGACTGAACCATTTCCACTCTGTTCAAGTGCCTGCTCTGCCAAGCTCAGGAGAGGGATGCTTGTTTACTCATCTCTCTTTTTTTTCTTTAAATTCTGTCCTTATTGAAACTGTTGTACATACACCTGCCCAAAGCTGGGCAGGAAAACGTGGATAAATACATATTTTCTGATTTAACTTTTCTCTGTCAAGTACCCAACTACCTCTACTTCATAGAATCATAGAATCATAGAATGGTTTGGGTTGGAAGGGACCTTAAAGATCATCTAGTTCCAACCCCCTTGCCCTGGGTCGGGACACCTCCCACTAGAGCAGGTCATATCAAAAAAGATATCTTCATATCAAAAAAGATCATTAGAAGGTAATTTAATATAAGTACTAAAAAGTAATTAGAAATCCCTGTCCATCTTTCACCAAAAAGCCCATGGTTTCCCTTTTTTTTCCTATTAGGTGAAACAATAGTCAGCACAAAGACTGAATCTCTAAAGATTTTTAACAAATAAAAATTCTTGTCCTAAATCTCCAGGTGAGAGACCAGACTCACTTGTGATTTTAAATAAACTGTCCCAGTGTGACATTATGGAAAAAGCAGAGGTTCAGAAATGTTTTTTCCTTCATTCACCAAATTTCCTAGATGTACTTGCATAAACTGTTCTCTCCATTATTAGGTTCCTTCTGGCGCATGAGAAACCGTCCCCAGGAACCAGGGGAGACAGAATATTTAAGAAATATTAGAACTAATAAATTAACTCTGATTCAACAAGGGATAATAGGAACTGTTAGATCAGATAACTAGAGAAAAAGCTTTTCCCTGATGTGGTAGACTCCCTGCTCTAACTCTGATACTCCAGGTCAGACCCACTCCTTTACGTGTCCCAGGGGTTCTGCTGGCAGGACCGAGAAGAAGACCCAGCGAGGGCTGGAGTCCAGCCCAGCAGCGCACTGGGGCTCCGGTGTGGGAGCGAGGAGCACATTCCCACCGTGGGACAGTCCCTCAGGCTCCTCCATCGCAAACCGAGATTCGGTCCAGTCTTTCTGCTCAGAAAACAGTGACTGTAAACCCAGGAGGAACCCGGGACCCTCAGGTATTGCTCAAGGATGAGAAGGAACTATAGATGCAAAAAAAGCCCATAAAGCAGCACCAGGTATTTCCGACACGATGACTTCACTCTCATAAATCCGGACTGGGTTCTGATTGCGTATAATCAGTATTTCCACTTCTTGGGTAAAGAGGTTTAAATGGTTTAAGTATCTTTTCAGCAACATTCAAACTACCTGCCAACTTGGGGTTTAGGAGAAAAGAGAACTGTAGAACACTTCCTCCCCTGCCCCCCCTTAAAGGTCTCTATTTCATTTACAGAACTCTTGTATTTGGCTAAGCACAGGTCTCCAAACACTGGGAACAGTCAAACCTTGGAAAAGCCTAAAAACAACCCTCACCATGAATAGCATACTTATTAAGTCATCTCATTAACTGCTGCAGAAGTAGCATTAAAGCATACCTTCACCAGGCTGTCTCCTGAACCCCAAAAAATAAACTAAGTCGTTGGTTTCAGAAAGGCTGATACCCAGGGAAGCGGCAGGACACGGTCTGTGTGAAGCATGGAGTTCCTCTGCATCACTGAGGCTTGGGGCCCAGTTAGATCAGACCAGCGAGGGACTGGGGATTTGATGAGAAAGAAAAAGACCTTCCCAAAAGCACAATGGGCCACTTGTTAAAGGATAACGAGCGTTGCAGTACTTGGTAATACGGCGATGATTTTTCTGGTGCTATATGATAAAAAACTCCAACTTCCCACAAACAATAACTGTTTTGGGGAGCCTTATAGGGCTGAGATCTGGATTTCACTATAAAAGGAGATGGAATATTAAGTTGGAATGTAAATTAACACCCTGCATGTTTCTAGTCTCTACTGAGTATTCCTGCGTGTGCTCCCCATGGCACCACGCAGGGAACAGCAAGTTTCTGCTGGGAGCCCTCTGGCCGGGTGAGACCAGAGACCTTCTGACTTTGAGTGAGAGAACTTAAAATATCACAAAGCTCCATATATATGAAAAATAGGGTTAAGTCATAAAACGGAGCAAAAGCACTGACTTAGCTTATTTAATTTTGGTCATAAAGTAGTAGTGTTGGGAAAGGATGTGTGAGACCCGGTACGCTTCTCGTTTCAGAGGAAATACAAGAGCAAACAAAGGCTGTTAACAGAACAGACTTATTGATAGAAGAAAATGAAATGGAAACCAAAATCTTTCTGGTGAAAAGCCCCCATAAAATAGGTGGCCTGGCTCGAGTTGTCAGTATCAAAGTTGAAAACGTATGCAGCAACTAAAGACATCACAGATAAGCCTCTAAGTCCCTGATTCAAGTTGCGGTGATCTGGGTGGCTGGAGAAGGGGGAGAGCAGCAGCCAAACAGGCAGGGCACCAACACCATCTCTTGCTCTCCCGGTGCTCACGCTGCTATCCATTGCCTTGCGTCTTAGGCACGTGTTTCAAGTTAAGCACACGGCTACAAGATTTTCTGAATTATGGGCCTGGAATGAATAGTTTGCAGCAAAAATGACTAGAGCAGATTCAGAAAGCTGGCACCGATCTATCTGCCCTCCAACTGTATTCGTCTTTGCCTCCCCTTTGTTCCTTACACACATCTGCAGCACAAACCTTCTGCGCTTTACTTCTAATACGCTTTTGAGTTTTCAAACCTCCCCTGCCAGTAGCTTCCAACATCACCCAGTTTACCAGTGCAGTGTCCTGCTGGCTACAGGGGAAAGCGTTGCTCGCCAAGGGCTAACAAGCCCTTAGACTATGCATAAGGCTCATGCTTAGCAAACTTGCTGAAAGAACAAATATGTCAGCAACAAGTGTTAATTAAAATCTATAGCAGCATAAATCAACCCTAAAAGGTTATGAGCAATCAGTGGTATGAAGGGAGTGGCGCAGTCTATTCAGGATGGTTACAGCTTTAAAAAAGAAGAAAAAAAAAAACCAAACACCCTAGTATAGAGTATTCTATACTTGATGTTTTATTGTGTTATGACTTTCCCCGGTCATTGCTTGGGAGGCCGATGTCCCTGCCTTGCCTGGGAGGCCCTGCTGGGTTCCAGCTCACCCTTCAGCCCAGAGACAGGCGATGTAAAAGGAGCATAGCACTTCAGTTCCCTTCTTAGCATCCTAGAAGAATAGTTACAAGAACGTTTCCTGCTACAAAACTTTTGAATTATGATAAATAGAAACAGTGATGAAGGACCTGTAAGTTTTAGACAGTTGTTCTCTCCCTGAGTGAATTCAGTGCACAGCGCTGCTGATTCCACACGGTATCAATAGAAACAAAAAGGGAATTAGTGTCTGGCAGCGACGTAGTTGGACATCTCTGGAACAGCTATTGTGAAGTAGCTCTGGCTTGTCAGATCTTGAAGCGCACCCAAGAGTGCAGAGGCTGAGAAGGTCCCTTCATCAGCCTTCTCCAAAGGGAACGCTGAGAAATGATGCTGATAATGCTGCTAACAACATCTGACACTGCTGCCTGCACCACCCCAGCTCCTGGCCTTGGTACAGGTGCTGCCCTGGAGGAGGAGGCTGGGGTGGACCACTGGCACGCTCCACTGAAGAGCTCAGGAGTACTGGTCCTCAAAACGCATTCTCTAATTGCCTGGTGCCAGGGAGGGAAAGCAGCAGCAGAGAGAGCAAACCGGGATGGCACCAACGTATACTCATACAAATTAAAATGGATTATCCCATAATTGAGAGGGGGGTCACGTTTTCACACATTGTCATGGTTGTCTATATCTCCTCAAGTAGCACAGAGTTTTGACATGGTGTGTGCTTCTCCAGTCTGTGGAGCCCTGTCTTTCATGGCTACAAATCAAACCAGATTGTCAGTCTCTTCTATGCCCTGTGACTGCTGAAAGGAATCACGAGAGCAGTATTTTGGTTTCCTGCAACTGCCTCTCAGCTAGTGATAGTGAAATCTGTTCTGAGTTTCACATCCCTGCCCCCTCTAGGCTCTCCTTTCTCTCTCGAACCGTACCTGGGGAGACGGAGGAGGGGAACGAGGAAGGGGAAAGGAGAAAACTATGCTCTCTGGAACTAATGAAATCCCTCTTTGCATTGTGTTTTCTTGAGTGTTTACCATCTTTTGCCATCTAAATCAACTTCCATCACCTTTTTTTTTTAATTAGAATTTAACTAGCATTTTATCATTTTTAAATTTTCTTAACTGCTTCAAAAAATTCCCCTTGATGTTATGGCAGGATGTGATCTTTTTTAGAGTAGTTTTTCAGCTCAGAGCTAACCCCAGGTCTACAATCAAGAGATTGTGACTCTATACACAAACTCGGATACCACTGGATATTCTGGCATTCTCCCTGGGACTTTGAACAGCCATCTTAACGGCAGCGGGGAAGGACGCTACTGGTCTTAGAACTCTTTCCCCTGAGGATTTCCCAATGAAAGTTGGGTTAATTGTGGTCCTTCTCCTGTGAATCTGGCATTAAGTCCTGGCTCAATAAGAAAAATGAAATTCACTTTTCAATGGCAGCACAGGCTAGAGACAGTCTGTAGTTTAAGCAAGGCCTAAGTATTTTGATGTGTGTTTCTCAAATTCAGGACATACTCCTTTTCAAACTTGCTCACTCAGTGTGAAACATGAAGTCCAGCGTTCACTGTAGTATACTAATTCTCATAAAATACTGCTCAGTGACCACAAAATCACAGGCTGAAATGCATTATTTTGTCTTAAAGGAGAAAATAACTGTTTCAATTAAAACAAAGAAAATTCGTTCCTTCTTATCTTTCTCATACAGTTCCCAGTATTCCCAACACCAGGAATAGGAACTATATGCACCATTTAAATGCTGGAGGAAATCAGGTACTTGTCAATAGACCTGCACAGATAATTGAACTCCGTATTTCCTGCTCAGGCCATGGCTGTGACATCTTAATTGTCACTGTGAGGAGCTGCTGTTTAATTAGAGTTGCATGTGAAGGATTTAAATCAGTGAATTTATATCTCTGTTTTAAAGTAAGTAGCTATTAACTGCCTCTAGTCTAGTGTGCTGAATACCTTGTTTATCTTATTTACTACAGGAACATTTAATAAGACCATAATAGCATGTGTTAAGTTTTAAAGTTTTTTTACATGTGATAAAATTCACTGTAGCCTGTAAAGATTGCATCTGTTTTAGTAAATTAGGATTATAAAATAGCTTTTCATTTCTGTAGTGAATGCTTTGAGAAGAAAAGCACACGAGTTAAGAAGCTTTATCGTGAAGCCCTGATTGTTCAAGGCTTGGAGTAATTGCAGCTTCTGCTGGCACCAGTCAGGATTGCCAGTGTCCAGAACTCCTCAAAAATCAACATCTAAGGCTACTTGAACCAGCCACTTGGTTATTCCCTGCTGGAAGAGGAGGGAGTCCTCTTTTAAAAAAAAACAAACAGAAACCAAAACCAAACAAAAAACCCATAAACAAACAAACCAAACCCCCCAACCCAAACTTCAGCTTTGTTCTCACACAAGAAGCTCCTCTGAGATTTGACCTAGTTCATCAAAAATATTGTGAATGGAAGCAATAGGGAGGTGAACCTACACTTGCCTCTGCAGCCTGTTCATCCCCAGTCCCTTCAGTCTGATGTTACATTGCCCAGTATCAGCTAAAAAGAGATGGTTCGGTCCAGTGCCAGCAGATTCTGGACTTGTGTGGGACAGCCCGCGAGTGGTCACCACGCCGTGTACACCACACGCTGGCGTTTCAAGAGGGAAAGGGAAATGAAGCATTGCATCAGAGAACTTTCGTAGGTAAATACATGAAGAGCTATTACGCTGCCACCGCTGCTTGCTCAACTATGTCACCAAAAAGCTGGGCTGCAAAAAAAATATTGTAACTGTATAGGTCAAGAAGAGGAATATAAATTATGTCTTTGATCAAACCCACTTGAACACCAGAAAAATCTTTACAATTTAGGCTGGCTTCATCTATTACCACATTTTCTACCTTGGGATACTTTCCTACAGTAGACACAGCCAAATCAATTGGTGCAGAATAACCCCTGACCACATCACGCATTCAAGAAAAGGTTGCAAAACCGGAGCGTGTCTCCAGTAGGAACACGGTGTCTTCAAGTGCCGTATAAAAGTAGGAATGTTTCTGCGGTGATCCTTCAGTTACATCCATATTTTATTATTGGCTTATTTGCCTGTATAATTTAAATGCAAGACTTAAATGTTAAGGAAAATTAATTTAGTTTTTAAATGAACAAAGAATCCTTCCTTTCAAATTCACTTCTCTACCTGGTTTGTCTGTGAGCAGGGTTGGGATGTAAACACAAACTCCGTATGTATCATACAGTGCTCCTTAGACTTCCTTTTGACTTAGAGTCAGAGATGATTACGTTGGTATTATAATGATTATGTTGGCATTATGCAAGTCCATAGGTGATTATGTTGGCATTATAATGATAAAATGCTTTTCCAGAATAATAAAATAGGATAAATTACAATTATGTCATCTAGCACACATAATTCTTACAATAGTATAAATTGTATTTCGGATTTTTGAGTAGCCAGTTGTATGAAATTGCTCATAGTAAGTGATTACTTACAACACTGTAGGGTAAAATATTACTTAAATTAAGTCATTTATGTTCATTTTATTATTGTTTTGAAGCATACAGATGTTCAGTACTATTTGGTAAATTTTAAACCTGAAGAGCTTACCATGCCTGCTAACTCAGCTACTATTTATAGCTACCTGCACAAAGACCAGAAGGTATTTATCACCTTTTGTTTCTCTCCCCATATTGTATGTACAACACAAACCATGAAAGACATCTCTCTTGCGTATTGGTATCGCTCCTGCTACGCAACGGGACACTGCCTTATCTGATGAAGTCTGAATTAGGGGGGAGAAAATGCTACTTGGTATCGATGTTTCTCCGTACAAAAGCATAGCCACCTTTGTATCTGTCTGTATGTCAGACATGTTGTGTACTTGCTTTGTTGTGTATTTCACAAAGGTCAAAATAATTGATTAGCAGAAAATACTAAAGAGGAATTAAATCTGAGGTTGCATATGCCTTCCTTTCATTAGTCACTTCTGCTTCCAGAGATGAAATGGCAGAAAGACACATTCCTCTTTCAGCCAAGATTGCCCCTTTGGGAGTGAGTCGAGCAGTTCATGTCAGAAGAGTCCTTTGTTCCCTTCACTTAGGGTATCAGAGCACTTGGGCATCAGAGATAAATCATCGACCGTTTGCCTTAATTTAATTTGTATTTCACTCCAGAGCAAGAATTGCTCAGAATCGCTTGATAAGACAAATAAATAGAAGAACTTAAAATAGTTACAAATATTAATATCCTCCTTGGCTCGGGAGGAAGCGATATAGCAGGTGTATGGCAGGAGCCTGGACTATTTTATTTACTCGGTAATCTGAAAAAGGCTGGAATGAAAGTTCAATCCGAAATTGCATTCGGGGCTGTCTCTCCCAGGCTGACAGCGCCTGACCCAAAACCCATCGCATCTCTAGGGCTGGAACTCAGCGCTCATCAACACCCCGGTCATTGTCTTACACTCCTTTGATCGCTCCTTTTCTCATAAAGGGACCCTCCAGCTCTCTGGGACCGTCTGTTCAGAGGGACCGAGAGGAGGCTCTCTCTCTCCCAGCCTGGTGCTGTGCCTTTCCTTGCCACCACATCACAGCCCTGAGGTAGGTAGTGGGTTTTTTTTCTCTAAAGGGCTCATCATCGCTTAGATTGTGACAATCTGAAATTACTGAGTCACCACCAACAGACGCTTAGAATTATTCCTCAAAGCGAGGTTAAGCTGAAAACATCATTAACCGTCGGTAAAGAAGAAAACCGACCCTAATCGCAGCGCTGCATCTCTGCCGGCGGCCGGTCCCCCCGGCGGCACCCCGTGCCCGCGCTCCGTAAGAAGATTACGCCTCTCCCGTGCAGTGAAAATTACCTCCGGGCGGGGAGAGGGCGTTAATTAAGCCTCTGCTTCCCCCGGTCTCCATGGTGACCCCGTGCAAACAGCCGCTTTATCAGACCGGAGCCCCCCGCCCCGCGCTCGGTGCGAGCCTCCGCCGCGGGGCCGGAGCGCCC
>JAOXJK010000005.1:942069-984186 GCA_025774025.1 Xenus cinereus | reverse complement strand
GGGGGCAGCTCCGCGCTCGCCGCCGTCTCGGCCGGGGCTGGAGCGGGGCTGCCGGGGGCGGGGGAGGGAACCGAGCGCCCCGCGGTGCCGGCTCCGAAAAAGCCTTCCCCCAGCCCGCTGAATGAAGCGCTTGCACCTGCTGCGCATCGCTCCAGCGAAACCAGCCGACCCCAGCCGCTCGTCCTAGAGGCGCTTTGCAGAGACGGGCTGTGGTTTGTGCTCCTCCCCCGCTCCAGCCAGGCCCCAGGGCTGCCGTCGCTCCGAAGGGCGGCCGGACTCCAGAAATGCCGGATGAGAGACTCTGGTTTCCGTGCGCGCAGGTGGCACCGTCTGACGGGGACTGGGCCCGAGTTTCGATAAGAAATCTCCCCTTCATCGTGCAACAATAAGTCAAATCTGGGTTTAGTCCTAAAAAAGAGAGGAAGTAGCAAGTTGTAAGTGGCTTTTCTCTATATAGCTTTTAGGTCATGCTAGAAAATGCTGATGGTTTCTAGTGGCTTCTGTGAAAGTCTGTTTGCACTGATTGGTATATCTGCCTTCTGCAACAAAGGATGATACACGTTTCTTGTATGAAACAGAGAGTTGGGAAGTTCCATATCAGATTCAAGCATTCGTACACGGTTGACGATATTAATATGTTTCTATCCCAAGAAGCTGTCTCTGGGACAGCTTTAGTGCCCCACGGAAGCGCAAGGATGAGACTGATGCGTGTTTCACTAACGCGCGTGTTGATTTCCTCTACAGAGCACCCTTTACAGGCTTTCCTTTGGATCCTAAAATAGCGTCTGACAGGAATCAGGCAAACGGGCTGGAATCTGCCTCGCTCTTTTAACTTTGTTAAAACACTTTGCGTTTTTCTCATTCCTGCCTGGAATAACTCCAGGTGCTGTGTGTGCGGACCAGCTCCTCCACGACACCTTCCTGCTTCCCAATGAACCATCGTCATCATCTTTGGGGCAGGGGGTGCGAGAAAAAAAATAATTGTGTTTAATTGTTTGAACCGATGTTGCTAAATAATGTCTCACATGTAAAAAGTGTGATTTTCTGCATGTCTTTTACTTCCAAGTTGCATACGTAATGATGACGATGTATTTATTTGCATTTTTTATTTCCTTTCCTTACAGGAGGTGCTGTGTTCCTTCTGGGAGCAGAGCTTTTGACAGGAGAAATAAAGTCTTCGTGTGGAAGGAGCAAGGCCAAAAGGAATGGAGCGTTTTCCCAGGAGTAAAGAGAAGCTGATGGAAGCACGCACTGACCAATATATTGTGAGTATATTGATTTGTTAATCCCTCTGAAACTGGAATGGAACTAAGCCTGGCTCTGGCTGTGGGTGCTAAGCACCTGAAAAATTGTCCTTAAGTTTCCTTTTACTACTTGATATAATTCTATAAATGTCACAAACGAAAATATCTGCAGGATCAGAATACTATTAGTAGAAACATGATTCTCCTTTTATTTGGTTTATTTTCTCCCTATAGCAGTCTTGTGGTAAACAAGTTTGGAGCATTTTCCCAGAAAGTACAATGATCTGATACGTTTATCTCTCTCTCGGAGGATCTCTAGCCGTTGATATCTGTGATGAGAAGTTATGATGAGATTTTTCTGGCTTAGTGGCAGGTATTTCTGCAATTGGCATCCATTCAGCTGCAGACAAATATTTCTTAAAATGAAATATCCACACAAGGAACACAAAAGAGAAAATGCAATTTATTTAGCTTGATGTATATTTCATAACCACAGGGATGCATGTCCATTTGATGTGACTTCCCTTCATAAACATTTTAAAAATGCAATTATATCAATGGTACGCCTGATTTGATTAATTTGCTTTCTGTTTGATAGACAGCTGAACTCCCCTCTCACGATCTGATTATATAAAGAGAAATCCAAACTTGTTTCAGAAAGGAGCGATTCTCTGAGGAGAAAGAAAGGAGGTGAGTCACGTCAGCGCTGGTTTTCTCGAATCAGCAGAATATTGAGCAGCCTCATTTCCATTAATCTGAAGCCCCCACGTGATCTCTGAGCGTAACGCTGATCTGTCTGCGCTGTGAGTTAGGAAAATGAGCTCAGGATACATTTGGATTGACAGTATCAGCTTTCATGTGGAAATTGTTTTGATGACCAAGGGACAAATAGCCTTGCTCAGAGCAGTTTTCTACAGAAAGCATTTGTTTTGTTGCTTGTGAGTCTCAACCTAGTTTTTCAGATTTTATGCCAGCTCGCTGCTTACAGTACCAATGAAGATGAGCATTCCCATGCTCAGAAAGCTCTTGTCTCTATTTACTCTGTGTTTGTGGGTTTTTTCCCCCTCAGATCCTTTCTCGGTGAAGACGTAGGGCCTATTTTGAGCCTTTATTTGCCAAGAAGATGAATGTATGTCACTGAGCAGAGACACAAGTATCATCCAGCGGTTACAGCTTTGTAAGTATAAAGACTTGAAAGGTGTCTTCTCCAAAGCATGATGGTGTGGTTCCTGCAACGGGAGACAAAAGAAAAATCAGTAAGCATCAGGGACTTGTTTATTGGTGGCTTCACGTTCACATTCACGTTTAACATCTGTGATGCTCAGGTGCTATTCTGGGAATCGCCCATCTGATTTTCATGTTTGCTTCCTCTCGCAGCTCTGGCGCTCGCTCTGTCACTTCGTAAGGGAAGGGGCAGGGAAAAATGTCACGCAAGACAGTGGGCTTGGGTGCCTTCCTGACAGACAGCTCTACTCACACGAGCCCTAGGTAGCGATGCCGTGACAGTCAGAAGGGGACCGGCTACTCTGATGTCAGTTATTCCAAATTACACAGCTTATAATAGTAACAGCAACGTGTCGGTTTATGGGGAGGGAACTCCTATCTGAGAGATGCCAAGGCCAGCAGAGAGTACCAGGGACGTGATTAGTGTGTGTGATAATTGTGCATAAGAGGCAGGGAAAAGGCAGCCGTGTGTGTGGGACGGGAGGAGTCCCGTGGCGCTGTCAGAGCCAGCTTATGCTTGTTTTGCTTATGCTCGGTTGTTGGAAGTGGTTTTATTTTAGAAGCAGCGCAGCTCGTTTTCTCAGGGATGAGTCTGGATAACTTGTACTCTTACCAGAGATGTTCTTTCTTTGTATTATGTGTCGTGTTCAGGTAGTACGTTCTGATTCAGATCTCATCTTCCTGTTACCAAATCTGGAACAACTTGGATGTATAACTTCTTCAAATTAATTCAAATAGAAAAGATCATTCCGTTGTCAGCAGAAGTGGAAAGAGAAAATTGGTGTTGTGTGCTAACTGAATGAGAGCTGAGGAACCTTTGACAGAGTTGCAGGACAAAATTCTGATTCTGTTCATGTTGGTATAAGTTTCAACACTTACTGAATATGCAATAAGGTTATTGCTGTGGAGTTTGTGTTTCTGCTCTTTTGCACGTCTAGTAGGTCTTTCTGAGGAATCATTCTTCAGCAAAAACTGAGCTCATTATTATTTTTTTTTAATTTTTAAGTATATTTTTTTTTTACAGCTGTGTATGTTGCCATGAGAGCAAGCAATCTTAAAAGAACCTGCTCATCTGCTGTATTGCAGCTTAGGATGCTGTTTCTTCATGGCGCAGATGCCATCTTGCTGCAAAGCGTGGAAGGGCAGGTTCTTGGCAATTTAAAGAGGTGTTTGATGGACAGAGGTAGTGATTGTTTTTCTAGGATCAGTTCTAATAGTAACCTTTTACCTGAAAAGTTTGCCCAAGACAGAATTAGATGGATCTTCTGTTCCATGGCTTCAAAGCTGGAAACCATGACATTATCATAAGCAAAGTTAGAACAATCTAATCCTGGAAATTCTGTGCTGTAGTTCCGTTGCAAAACACGCTTTGTCAGCATGGCCTCCAAACAGGAGTAGACTGTAATCAGGTAAATCAGGTAAAAAGGAACATTTTCAGACTGTGCAGCTTTGATCTCGTGTATTTTGGAAACAAGTCCTTTAACATCTTTATCCAACAAGTAAAATGCAAATCTTGCCTGTCATACTCTTCCAGTGAGGTCAAAATTCAGGTGGTTGTTGCAAAGTCCCTTTCTAGGCCAAGTGCCGCATTGGGATAAAAGTCCAAGCAGGATTTTACAAACACTATTTCCAATAAACTTATTAAAGAGCCAAATTCTGAACCAGAATTGATGAGCATGTACAATGAGCTCAGCAGCGTGCGTTGTGCAAGAATGATTTATGGGGATTTTGTTGGCAAAGTCCTCTTATCGTGTAATCACACCACAAGTGACATTCGGAGAAAGCAGTCTCATCACTCTCCAGCGAATTTGGGAAACACTCCAAAAGGCTACAGTGAGGAGTGGATTTAAGGAGGTGTTCCCAGTGTGTTTGAAGGACACTGGATGTGGCTCTGGACTTGTACACTGCAAGACCAACAGCCCTGGCTGCTCCTGGTGTTTCCAAGTCATTGGCACGATCCATTGTGAAGCCAGCAAGGGTGATCCCCGTGGGATCAGATGATCGTCTCACAGTCGTGTGTTTGTAAACATTGGAAGGTTTTAGTCATTTGGGTTACATACCAGTGTGTGAGTAGCGTGCAAATGTGCAGCAGCGTTAGGTAAATGGGAAAGCATGCCAATTTATACTGGAACCAGCAGCAGTAGTAAAACCAGAGACATGGGCAGCTGGAATATGGAATGGGCTTTAGAGCTTGACCCAAACTCCTCTGAAGTCAATAGAAAGAGTCTTACTGTTTTCACTTAGATTTTTTTCTGACTAACATGTAGTCTAAAAATATTTTATTCTAACTTAATTTCAAATACAGAGACCTGAAACACAAATTTTTGCTAAACATGGAAATAATTATGTACATGAATGGCTTCTTAGAAACCTTCCTAGTCGTTTGTAGGCGCGTGTGTTAGAGGTACATGTCCGTGCAGCTCGGGGATTGTGTGACCCGTGGTATTTATAACTGGGTAATTATACCCGTGCTTAGTGAACTAGCAAACAGGGGGTTTTTGTGTTTGGTTGGGTTTTTTACCAGGAAGAATAAAATGGAAATAACTAATTAGATCAGTCGGGGAAGATGCCAGTAGGTTTGCTTCTTCAAAAATCATTCAGAAGTCATGAATTATTTTAACGTTTTGTCATCTTTCTCCGTTGGCTTTGTGGCTGTTACAAAAATTCTATTTACTAATGCCTTATGAACCAAAGCTGTCAAAATGAATCTTTTTCTCCATTTGTAAGGATGTTATATATGTGCATCTGAATGATACAGTATGTACTTCTTAAATTTTCATGTGGGCCTCCTACTGGATTTCCTAAATAGAAGACTAGCTGACAACCTAAGAATGTCACAGCTTGTGTATTCTGCCCAACACAAATGTCATATAAATATTGTTTACAGAGATATTTCTGTAAAACACGGTTACTAGGACCAGGTTTGGATCCATTTTATATTACTCTTGGGTATTAACGAGCATTTTCCTACCCAGTGCAATGAGGAGCTCTGCTTAGGGCCACAGGGAGCTCTATTTAATTATAATTGGCAGCCTGCAATCCTTTGTGCTATCAAGGAAATCACGGAGCTAATGGAGGATACTGCAAGCTCTCGGTATTGGTTTTATGCTCAGTGATTTGGGCTTTATTTGCCTGAATAAATATCTGATGGAGCTGAGAGAATACACTGATGAAACATTATTGTACAGAGGAAATTATTGGATTGGTGTGCCTCCCAGGGAGCCGTAGGAATTGTAGATTATTTTAAAGGGTGATTTTGCCATCTCGCCTTTATTTATGCATCTGAAGTAACAAATATCGAAGTACGATTTATCTCTAGTAACATTTCGCAACAGCAGCGTTAACGGGGCAAGTGTTACGGAACCGCGCCAGTGACCGCGGGAGAGGCTGGGAGTCCCCTGTCAGGCTGTTACAAACAGGACTCACGAGGTTTGAGGAGGTTGTCTGTGCAAGGGGCAGTTCTCCCTTGCACTGGTGTGCGGGAATTGCCCAGACTGCTGTGGGGTTGTGGTACTGTGGTGATGGAGGTTGAGAAGTACTGATGGACTTAACCAAATTTTTACTTTTTCTACCATTCTAAAGACTGGTATCCCATATCCATTCATATGGGATTTTTTACATATTTTAATTAAGTTACAAAACTTATAGTGTGGTAGAAAAGTAGAAATAAAGCATAATTTAAAGAGCTACAGAGAAAAACTTTCTTAAAGGTTAAGAAAATAAATTTCTGAGTATTAGAAAGAAATCCCACTCCTTGATTTTATTTTCTCCTCGGTCACAAGGTTAAGTTCAGCACCGGTAGCAGCAGAAGCTCTGTGGTTTTATGTTTTAATGTTGTGCTGCTCTAAAAATAATCCAGGGTTGGGTTTTTTTTGAGTACATTTCCCTGAACTCCCACGCTGACTTGGCACCGACAAGGGGTGTGGGTTGGTTGTCTGGGACATGCTGTGTTTCAGCACTAGGGAAAAGCACGCTTGAGTTGGGTGCCCCCAGAATGTGCCTTTCACTTGTGGTCTTCTGCCCTGTGGTACTTCTTGCACGCAAGAAATACGCTGTCAAATTCTTGGAGGCAAATATCGGGCCATTCAGTTTTTTAAATGTACCTAAATGTATTTTTTTAAAAAGCATCCCTACACAAAATGCAAATTCATTAAGTGACTGCGACAGCTCCCGTTGCTGTGGTTTGGGGTGGGGGTTCCAGCAGCGGGCTCTGTGCCGCTGAGCCCCCCGGCGCAGCTCCCCCGGGACCAGCGCTCCCCCGGGCGGCAGCTCCGGCTCCAGGGACCTCCCCGGGCTCCCAGCGCCCTCCCAGGGAGCTGCTGTGGGGAACCTCGGGGCGAGGGAGGGGGTGGCCCCGGGCCTGTGTTTGAAGCCCAGTGAGACTGCACGGTTTTAACAGACACCTACTTTGCAACGTGGTCGTCTCAACTGGAGGGCCCAGGTGGGGCAGGGGGGAATGGTTTTCCCCTCGCTGCCGTTCGTAGGGTGAGGAATAAACCTGGCACCAGTGGAGTTTGTCAGGGAGTCAGAAGGTCCCTGTTCCCATGCCAGCCCGTGAGACACCCAGTATGCTAAAACAACGTCTTACTCCTGTTCTGTATCGTTCCATGCGCTTTTGTTACGGAATTCAATCCTTAAGAAAGAACAAGACTTGGATGCAGGAGGCTGAAGCAAACACAAGTGCCTTCTCTCTCCCAAGATTTGATAATTTCCTAACAGATCACTTTATAAACTCTGACCCCAACTCTCTTTGTATCCACTGACCAGCTCCTGTATCTGGACAAGGTGACAAAGTTTGTTGTTGAAGCAGCTTCACAGCAATTTATTAAACAGGCAGGAATGTGATGACCCTCAGCAGGGGAAGAGAGGGAATGGAACTCTCCCTCAGGTGTTACCCAGGTCTGTGCCTGAAGTCGCTCTGTCTGCTCCTCAGTGAGCGGTGACAGTGCAAGGTCAGCAAGTCTGGAGACGTACTAAAATGCTGAATTTATTCTCAATTAAACATTTTTTTTTTTTTTAACTTTCTGATTCACATGGAAAATACCAGCTCTGATTAATTGTACCAAAAGGTGTTCCGAGCCCATTTCCACAAGCTGCTGCAGCCCGCCGGGGTGCGGGCCAGGTTTGATCCTCTTTGGTGGAAGCACTGATATTCCCATGAACTGTGGCTGACAGCAGGCACAACTGGATTTTGGTTATTTTGCGTGGTTTTAACCCTGGGAGTGCAGCCTGCAGAGGTTTTTTTGACTGAGAGCCACTAGAGAGCACTATGTGATTATGGCTGTCCCAAGGTGGGGTGTGGAGGCCAAATGGAGAAATACAACGTGAAGTTAAATACAAGAGGCTTTTTTATGACATTTCTAAAGAATCCTCTTGTGTTTTGCACAAAACAGAGTATAGTAAGCTAAGGTCTTAGCACCTCCAGCATTTTGTTTTACCCAGTTACTGTTCATGGTGAGGACTTCTTACATCAACGTTTAATTCTGGTTCAGTGCAGTCTCACAGGGATCTGTGAGGGTCCAGGAAAAGTCCACTGTAGTGATTAATGGATGAGCTGGTTTTGCCGTGAGATCAACTGGTGGTGCTTTGATGAATGCTGTACAGGTAACCCTTGGTGGGTCTGGTTCCGTTTTAGCTTAGTTTCTAGAAAAACTTTTATCTCAAATCATTATCATTCAGCAAACCCTGAATGGGATGGATTTGAGTAAAATACATAAGCAAATTCTTAGAAGTGGTGATTTAAAGGGAAAATGCTGCATGAATGAATCTTCTCCTTTCTTCCCGTTCCTAGGATTTGATGTTTCCTTATCTGATGGACACTGTATTTTTGTAATCTCATGTGGCCCATTTCCCATATTCCCCCAGAAAAGAAAATTGCATTATTCTTTTCTTTTGAAGTACCTGTGCCTTGAGGTGGTTTTTTTTTTCCCTCTTTTCACACTGCCTTCTGAAATCAGCTGTCAGAGACCTCGGTGTGTTGATGCATTGTCCTTTTAAAGCTTTTCTGTGCTTTTTGGGAGCACTTTCTTTCAGCTTATTGTGTGAGCAGAAGGTGGAAAGGCTGTAGTTTGACACTTGGCAGGGATTGTTGAAGGAAGCATATTCTCAGAAGATAAGGAGCAGCCCAGAAGTCCAAAATTTTCATCATCAGCTCTGCAGTTCTGTTTACAGGCAGTGACTGGTGCAGCTGTGGTCAGCAAAGGGATCGCTGCAGAATGGCCTTTCTTAATAAACTGGTGCTAAGAGGCAGAGCCGCTTACTCTGCTGAAGTGAGGTTTTACTGCTTCTGTCAGCGTTACGGAGTCAGAGCAGCCGTAGGGGAGTAAACTGGATCCTGACAAGGTTAAATGTTTGTGCCAGCCGTGTAAATGGGACACGTGGTGATGTGGAAGACCATCCCCACGACAATGGTATTCATCACGTAAGAACCTCAACAGACCGGAGTGAAGAAAGCCCTCCTGCCTGGAGCCGCGGGTCCCCAGCTCAGTTTGCCAGTCTCTCTTGCCAGCGTTGAAATGGAAAACTCAACTAGCAGGTTTGGGTTGAAGTTCTTGGTGACAAAGCCCACGTTGCTTCTGTAGGAGCTGAACCAAACTATTACCAAAAAAAATATTAATCACAATCACAGGTGTCACTGTATATTTGTTTGTTCTTTTTTGTAGTTGTTCTTCACCAGT
Source organism: Xenus cinereus (assembly GCA_025774025.1). Classification (NCBI taxonomy): domain Eukaryota; kingdom Metazoa; phylum Chordata; class Aves; order Charadriiformes; family Scolopacidae; genus Xenus; species Xenus cinereus. Next base: position 975,041 of record JAOXJK010000005.1, on the reverse strand, counting down.
TATGAAGAAACTTCACAAGAGAGACTACATTTATTTGTCTGTACGGTACCAGGATGCTGCGCTGGGAAGTCATTTGACCATATGGAAAGAGTTACTGGCTTCAAATCAAGTGATGAAATGTAAAAATCGCTCAATTTGTTTAAGCAACTTAGAATGAACAGCATTCAGGTTACAGACTAAACGACTGAAGGAGTGTGAACAGTTTATTGACGTCCGTGACCTCTGGTAGAAGTGAATAAACCTGCAAAGATTTGAGGGCTTTTGAGAGCTTTCCCGTGTCCCCTGGTGACCGGCGTGGGTACTTGGGTCATTGATTTGTGCATTTGCATTGATGTGGGTGCAAATTATCCAGTTTGTACTTAACTCTGCATTCTTTTTCTTGTGCCTTAGCTTCAGTAGGAACAGCGCAGTGCCTGTACGCTTCACGTTACTGCTTTTTGGCTGAACCATTTCTATGTTCAGAAGTAGCTGAAAATATTGACGTTGTGATCTGATTCAGAATTTCTAATTAATGAATCGTTATGACTCTTAAAAACGTAGAGGAAACTAATGGAGCTTTTTCTGTTTTAAGGTGTGCAGGCAAATACGTGAAAATTCATTAATACAGAAAGACTTAAAAAAAAAATAAAACCTGGCCTAACTCTCCCAAGGAATTAGCCATCCAAATGGTGTCTGGTGGGTTCTGTAGGTGATGCTCCATCGCTCACAGGGCCAGGAAAGAAACACTTTCCCAGCCTCTGAAAATTGCTGAGGACTCTGGAGGTTTCTTTGATCAACTTGAATTATCTCAAAATCTTTGAAATGTTTGCAGTGAGGTGTTGGGGGAAGAAATTATAGTCAATTGAAATAATTATTATAGCATTTAGATTACCTTCTATGAATTTTCCCACCTGTTTTCTAGGACTTAACACAGGTACTTTCTAGGAATTTTACTGACAGCTTTCTGAAAATTTTCCATGATGCTTTCTGGGAATTTTCTCAAGTGTTTTAAAAATGCCCCCAAAGTACCTTCTAGGAATTCCCCTGGGGAAGTTTCCAGGAATTTTGCCAAAGCTTTCTAGGACTTTTTTGGGTGCTCTCTGGGAATGTCCTAATGCTCTCTAGGAAGTTTTCATGTGCTGTCTAGGAATTTCCCCGTACTCTTTTGAAACATCTAAGATATTGTGGAGTTTTATGGGAATTCTCTGGGGCATTCCAGGAACTCTGGTATTTCATATATTTCTAGGAATTCCTGCAGAATTCCTGCATTCCTGTGACTCCCTGTCACTTAGCAGACTTCTCCAGGACATTCTAGGAATTTGGAAGAACTTGCTAAGAATTTGCTCAGAGCTCCTGCAGCTTGTTTGGGGTTTCCTCGGTATTTCAGGTTGAAAAGCCTTGTTAGAAATCTGGGAGTTTTGTAAGAATCTTTCTGGTTTTTTTCAAGGAATTCTTGAAGCTTTTTAGGAATTCTGCAAGTCTTTTTAAATTTTGGGGTCCATAAACTTTTTAGGAACATTAGGAGCTTTCTAGGAGTTTTTCTGGCCTTTCTAGGACATCCTGGATCCAGAGCATTCCCAGGAATATCTAGATTGAGACCTATGCTATGATTTACTGTCATGAGAATTTTTCAAAGAATTTCCTAGTGCTTTCTTGGAATGAATTGGTCTGGCTCTTTCCTAGGAGCTTCCCTGGCCTTTGTAGGTATTTCTGGACTGAAACCTTTTCTAGGGTTTACTGGACCTGCAGCCTTTCTTGGAATTTTCTTATTTTTTGTGGGGATTCCTGGATCTAGAACCTGAGGTATATCCTGTGCTGTTCTAGGAATTCCCCTTCCTAGGTTTAGAACCTTCCTAGGAATTTTCCCAGGTTTTCTAGGAAATCTAGGATCTAGACTCTTTCCAGGAATTGCCTGCAAAAATTCTCACAGGAGCTGCAGTAGTTCCTCATGTCCCATATGCCCTGATTTTGCTTCAAGGCCTAGAAATAGGTTTTACCTTTTTTTTTTCTCTCAGAGATAAGCATCTGTCATATGCGTAATTGAGTAGCTGTAGGCATTCTGCAAAAAATCCCTGCTCTGCTCAAAGTGCTTGAATTCCTGTATTAAAATCAGTGTCTGCAAAAGAGATTTTTTTCTCTTAAAATTCACTGCATTATACATTGCTCCCAAGATTGATAATAAAACAGCTTTCTGAGTGCAATCTGCATTCCTTCCTTTCTCTGACTCCTTTGCCTCTCTCACAAAGCCTTCTTCCCCACAATCTCTTCAGAGCAGCATTTTTAATGGAATTTGGAAAGCATTACATGTAGCTGGCGCCCCTTTAAACCTGCATTCTTTCAGCATTCCCCTCTCCTCCATAAACAAGCACATCGGTCTGTTCTCTCAAAAATATTCCATTCTCCTGGCACCTTCCCTGCCTGTGGGAGCCACAAAGAAGAGTGACTAGATAAGGAAAAGCCATCAATTGACCTACCTAGACCCTGCAGCACCACCTTCTTCCCCCACCGTCCCCTCCTCCACTGAAGAACCAGCCGTTCCCGCACCAAGGCTGTCTCTGAGCCCAGAGCACCCTTCCTTCCTTCCTCGCTGGGGACCCTTCCTCGCTGGGGACGGGAGCCGTTAGGAAGCGTGTTGTGCCCCTTCGCTGGGCACCGCGGGACAGGGATTTCCTCTGGGCCAGAGCCTGAAGGGCTGGAAGTTTCTCCAAAGGGACATAAGCAGACAAACTTACGGAGTAGAGAACTGACTCCTGTGGACCCCATTAGCTAATCTATGAACTCCTTCGCAGAGCATAATACAGGCAAAGGCAAGTTATAAAATGTTTACTCTTCTCCTTCTGCCAAACACTTGGAGCCAAAACCTTAATTGGACTCAAAAAATATGTTTTTTCTATTTCCCTTTAGGACACTGGAGTTTTAAGTGGTGTAAGATGTATGGGTACTCTGCTCAATCCTGAGTTAACCTTTGTGGTCTGAGCTCATGCCGAGTGAGTCCAGTCTCCCCTGAACGTTCTCTTGTGGACACCGTTATATTTTTCTGAGGAGGAGAACGATGCTCAAGACGCAGGGGCCATGGGGACAGGACGGTGTTGTCTGAGTAACTGAAAATTTCTAATCTTACTAGCTTTTCATTAGCACCAAAAAAAAAAAAAAAAATTAGTGTGTACATGTAATTCACAAATATGTACATACTTTTGTGTAGGTCTCTTACTAAGCAAGGCGTAACCTACAGATACACGTGTTTTGCACCAGGAGGTGCTGGTCCCTTATGATCCAGTAAGAAAGGCTCTCAGCTGCTGTCAGTACCACTTAAAGTGGTATTTATTAGAGCCAGCACTATAAGGAGAGAGCCATCCAGATAATCCCATGTCCCTTGAGATGCCGAGGACCCAGGTGGTGTTAGAGAAAGCCACTCTGTGCTTCCTGGCTTGACGCTGCCCTGCATGGGGTTACATCCAGGAAGGACTGCAATCAGAAACCTGGAGGGGTTAACATTAAGAACTAAATGATACAGATGTTATAATGCTTGTAAATGATGTTACTCAGACCGGCTGGCTTTCATAGAAACTGTAGTTCATTTGGTCAAATTACCAACACATTTCTTTATACACCTTCTTCCAAGCTTGCTCCGATTATAACCCTAAAATAGCATCTTTACTGGAAGAAAAAACAAACCTTTACACGAGATGTGAAGGCAATCCATTTCCCTTAGCTCAGATATCATATTTAATTTTTTATAATTATTTTTCTTTTCCACAAAAGCACATGTGCTGAAGTAGGTGTTTCAAACAGGTGGTTCATCTTACTCAACTTTCTGCAACATATTTGGGTAAATTAAGGTCTAAAAGTTACAGTATTAAAAAAATTCGTTCTTCTTTTCCTGTTTTATCATTTAGTATTTTCTCTTTTACTTGCTGCAATCAGGCTATGTCGAGCAGCAAACTGGAACTTGCAAAACTCCCATTCATGGCTTTGTCTGAGCCGGTTGGACGTGTCCTGAAACGAACAAGTTAAACTAAAAGGCGAAGCAGAACCTCTACAAGAGAGCGCACAGAAAAACATCTGCCCACACAGTATAGAGGGGGGAAATATTGAAATTGGATGGTCCTCTACCCTTTTTGATGTGGAATTTTTAACTGAACACTAATGGTGCTGGGAATTTCAGGTGTCAGTTCCCGTGCTGCTGCTCGGTCCAGCTGTTCCCTCAGCCCTGCGGTCTCTGCTGTGACATCTCTTGCCTTGTACCTGTTGAGTGCTCTTCGTCTTCCAAGCCGACCCATGACTCGGGACAATACTCTTTGGGACGGGGCTTGTCACTGAGGAGAGACACTGACACTTGCCCAGGAGCAGGGGTTTGGTTTCGGCTGGAGGGAGGTGTCCCTGGGCGGGGGGAGCTGCCTGAGCCCGGCGCCGAGGGGACAGGAGCCGTGCTCGGGACTCGGTGGCTCAGTCGCTAAATACCCGACTGCCGTCAGTCTCTTGAGAATCGCCCACTGGTTTCTTCTCTCTGTAACTGCAGAGAGAATTTTTGAGTGTATTCTCGTGACCTGCCTACACCGCGCTCTGTCAAAATGTGTCTGGAAGGGCGGTAGCCGTTGGGCTGGTATCGGCTAAGGGCCCGTCCCCGCTGGGGGTCGTGGAGTCATAGAATTGCAGAATTCATGACACCGAGTAGAACGTTCAGTCAGAAATGAGAAATAGTTACACACAGTTAAGAATTCAAATGATAGTAAATTTTCTATCTTAAAAAAAAAATTCATTGAAAAGGCCGGAAGTTCCATTTTTAAAGCTGTGCGAAGTGGCAGGGAAAAGCCCTGTTGATAGAATCTTCAATTATTTCCTCTGTGCAGTAGCCAAACAGACCATCTACTAGAGAAGAACTCTAGGTGCCCTGCGAATGTGCCAAAACCTACCCCAAAATATTAATTGAGGGATTTGGAAACTGGATCATGATTTTTGTGTCACAGAAATATTCAGTTGGCTGATGTAAGGAAACACGTGGTTTATCATGAATGAAAATACGTGATCCTCACATTCTTCTCTCTTTAGTTTCGAGAAAGGCTGGTTTATGTCCATCTTGGGGGTGTGAATACAGTTTTTTTCTCATCATTTAGCACACATCTGATTCAAGTTAAAAGATGCAGTCTTCAAGATTATTATTTTTTTTAAATCACAAATTGATAATTTGAAAATATTTGGATAATTCAGTGTAAATTGTCCTATTATTGCCATGGGTTTGGGTGAAGTGACAGTGCTACCTGAGCTCACAGCTTCTTTCCTTAGAAGGAAAAAGTCCAGACCCCCAGCCGGAATGAAGCAGGCGAGTTCTCGCTGGGGTTTCCCTTGGGGTGCCCTGCCGCCGTGCGTGAGCGTTTGATGCGGTGACTGCTTGAGGGCTGGGCTGGTCGCAGCTTTTAGCACGTGGAGCTTGGGACATTGGGAGCTGGCAGGGTTTTACCGTGGTTTTACGGCGATGAGGAAGGAATCGAAGAGCATTTTCCAGGAAGGGTTTAAAGAGCCTCATCTTGTGCTTACTGTGTTGGACTGACCCTGCCAGAGGGTGACGGTGTCTGTAGGAACACCGAGGGTGCCTACAAAAGAGGGGTTATAACGATAGACAAAAAAATCAAGTCTAAATACAAAACTGAGCAGAAACTTTATTTCTTTTTTAATGCTAGTATATGATGTGGTTGCTACAGTAAAAGGTGACAAACTTGATGACTAGGTCTTTTCCAGTCCTCTCTGGAGTAAGGTGTAAATCATGGAGGTTTAAAGAGCTTGTGAAAAAGAATTCCAAACAAACAGGTGAGCTGGGTATTGAGTTCCGTTTCCAGTACAGAAGCCAGTGCCTAAATTCTGCTGCAGAAGTTTTTGCCTTGTGGGGTGAAATATATTAAAGTTCACACTCTTCTCATGACCTAAGACAACGTATCGTGACTTTGGGCCAAACTAGCCCATAGTGCTTAGTGCTACTGTAGACGATTACTCACTTGGCCTTTTTTAGGACTCGATGATGAAGCAATTTCATTTAAACCTACTTTTCACAAAGCTAAATTGTTTACTTTAATACTCATCACCCTCGTTTTTTATATTTCCTTGTTCTTTTGTCCATTCAAGTGTTGAAGCTATTGGAAAAGAGATCAAATACCTCAAAAGCAGAAGTTTTTATATCATCTGTATTGTTTCCTTTTTGTAAGAACCCTACTTACAAATCTTTTTTGGCAGGAAGAAAACAATAGAGATGGGAAGCATCTGATAGGAACCAAACTGAAGGCCTACAAAAACTTTTTATCCCTAACGAATGTTAAGGGATACACTCCGTTAACTACACATCTGTGCTGCTGCTCTGTCCCGTAAAGTAGCTTTGGCATTTCGGTTTGTAGGTTTATATGCAAAATATATTTTTTATAATTATGTATTAGTTAGGAATTTCAATTAAGGATAATCAGGCATGTTCTAAAAAGAATTATTTCTGATTGCCTGAAGATTTATATCGAGGAAATCCTCAGTCATATGTGTATGAAGTGGTGGAGGTCTGGCCGTCTCGGGGCAGCGCCGGGTGTGCAGCAGGGGAGGGACGGGGCTGTGCGTGGAGCTGGAACAACCCCCAGAAAAGGGGTCTCCGGTGCCATGATGAGAGTTCTGCAAGTGTCCTGAACTGAGATTATACATTTTTTTAAAAGCAAATTGAAAACAGCTGGTGTCAGTTATATTATCTTCCAGGAAAGCTTTTAAAAAATAAATTTTCAGGTGATACTGATGAACTGTGTAAAGTGCTTTTAAAACTGTAACATTTGGCCCAATGCAGCGCGGAAGGATCCCGCTGGCTGCACACACGCCGTCTGTCTTGGCTTTGTCACTGGCCTCGGGCAAGTCTCTTTGATTAGGGACGTATGAACAAATTACTTCAGGGCAAACTGCTGTGTGAACTCAAAATACATCAGCTTCTCGGCGGTATTGCCAAACAGACATTCTTACCCCGGGACAAGAAAATAACCCACTTCATATTTACCTCTTGAGGTAAGACAAGATTTTATCCGCTTTTGAAAAAATTGCTTTTTAGGATAAGGATGTGCGTGTATCTATTTCTCACGGAATAACTGCAGCATTTCAAGTTTATACCCTCACTTGCCCTGCAGAAACTTCTTTGTGCATTCCTACCCTCTGCATCTTCCTTTGTGTACATAAAAAAGAAATAATGTTTTTAATAGTTCTGTTAGAGTAGTGTAAGATCTCCAGATAAAAGTGGAATAGGTGTAATAATTCCTTTTTTACATACGAGATATAAATGATATGACAATGGATGGGGAATCAGACCAGCATACGATGTTGGCTTGTTCCTTGGTTTGTTACAACTAAAACTGTGGGAATAACCCTCACCCCAAAAATGGCTGCACTTCAGCTCTTGTGATAAAGTTAAGCCATTTTAATAACTGGCAACCGCTGACGTGATCCTGGTTCTGCTCTTGCCCGTACCCTTGGGCAAGCAAAGGTGTGGGGATGCTCATCCAGCCCCGGGGATCCAGCTGAAAGCAGCAGGTTTGCAGGGTTATTTCCCGCTGTAGCTCTGGGGGATGCTGTCCCGCTGTAGCTCCCAGGGGACTGTCCCGGTGTAGCTCCGGGGGATGCTGTCCCGCTGTAGCTCCCAGGGGACTGTCCTGGTGTAGCTCCGGGGGATGCTGTCCCGCTGTAGCTCCCAGGGATGCTGTCCCGGTGTAGCTCCCGGGGAACTGTCCCACTCCCCTGCGAGGGAGGCTGTTGCCCCACAGGAGAGAGCCGGCTGGAGCCCAGGGGCTGTGCGGGTGAAGGTTTGATGATTCGTTCAATCTTTTGGCTAGTCATTTTTAGTGCTTTCTGAGGCTGCGTAGTCAGGGAGGAAACCACATTTTCGGTGGGGCAGGGCTGGTAACCAGCCTGGGTTTGGTGTTTCCTGCCCACCGAGGGCTTGGGAACGGGGCAGGGAACACGCCTGAGCCTGACGGCCCCGTCGGGCTTTCGCCTCCTTCCTGCCTTTTCCCGGGAAAAGAGGAGCCCAGCGGAAGAGCCTGGTCAGTTCTGGGTACTGGCCTTAACTGGTTATTTTTCACAAAAGAGAGAAGCCACAAAGCTGAAAATCAGTCAATGGAAACTTCTAAAACAGTGCTAAGGGCATAAATCTTCCTTGGTTGCCTTTCAAGAAATGTAAATTTTCACTGGTGTGGACTGGTGCCGCTTACCCAGGGATCTTACACAAAACCCACCTCCTGGAGCTTCTTCTCTCTCCCAGTTATTCCATCCCCATCCCGTGTACGCAGCAGATTCAGTAACACCCGGCAAGAGCACTGTGGACAGACAGGGCTTTGCTGGTGGTGCTGGTGCGGTGGCAGGAAAACACTCCCAGCTGTGTGGGCCAAACTGGGTGACGCAATCAAGGCCCCAGGGCCCCGCTAATTAGCCGCAGGGTGGGGCTGGCTGAGAGAATTGTGCTGCTGAGAGAAAATGGGGGAATAAAGGGGGCTACTTCTCTTCCTTCCTCCCTCCCTCCCATCCCCAGTTGCTGCCACCCAACGTCCCAAAGGACGTCCAGGTGTACTGGGATGTGGTGGGACGCAGCCTCTGGCAGAGCTGTGGCAGAAGGGGCTGGCGGGGACAGGCTCTGCGTGAGGCTGCCGTGGCAAGGGAGGGGGAACAAGCTTCTCAATAATCCTGTCTTGGAGCAGTGATTCCACACCAAGCTGGAAGTGGTGGTCACAATGTGAAGGGTTTGAGGTGACTGTTGTGCAAACAGAAGTACGAATGCCATCGTTTCATCTAAGTGCTTCACCAAATGATAAAAAGTTTGAAATGTGAAAAGGAAGGCATTTGTGTGATTTTAAGTGAGGGTCCTGCTGGTTTCTAACCCTGTTGTGAGTGCCACCAGCTGTGTTTCCTCCTGCAATTGCCTCCTGATTCGGTTCAGGTGGCACCTGCATCCAGCAATTAACCCACGTGCCAGCCCCGGGCACATGGGACACGTGCAAAGGAAAAGCAGGATGAGAGTATCCCGGGAAGTGGGGTTGGAAATCTGCTGGAAAGGCTCTGGAAGGCGGTGGTGAGAAGCAGGAGAGGGCAGGCTGCCCGGGACGCCGCTGCAGGCGACGGCTGCGCCGGGCTCCGGGGCGAGTTGGTGCCAACGGAGCCACACATGGAGCCTGGTAAAAAATTTGAGGTATGGTAATTTTTTTTAATACGTTTTGATTTTGTTGTGGTGGATGTTTTTGCTCTTGTCTCTTGATTATGTGCATGATTAAGTGTCTAAATGCTTGCTGTCTTTGCGGGTTTTTTGTTCCATTTTAGTTTAGTTTATGTTTGTTTGGGTTTGGTTTCTTTGGATGAAATGAAAATTATTAATTATATGCTTGTAAATAACTTGGTTAAGATATAAGACAAAAAAAGGAGGGATTTTCTTTTTGTTTCCATGTATGTAGCTACTTTAAGAAACCTTACTTTTGTGTTATAAATTCTCAGCATTTTCTTGTAATCTGGAAGATTTACCGTGGTACAGTTGACTGTCCAGAAATGAACCTCCCCATGCAGAAGCAGAACTTGGCAGAATCAGCCTTTCCCAGTTCCTGTTAAAAGGTGTAGCTTTGTAGAAGTGTGAAGGCATGGTAGCTACTGTTAAATTTAACAGAAGAATGGGAGGATGAACTGTGTAGTTTGTTTATTTTAATCCAGCCTTATCATATTTGTTCCTGTCCATGTTTTCAAGTCTTCGTTGCTCTGAAGGAGTGAAGGCAGCAGAAATCGTGCCTAAATCAGATGCCTAGGGATTACTAGGGCAGCTACTAATGACATCTGCTGTGGCTTCCTAAAGCGTTTGCAGCTAAACCCTGTTGTCAGTTTAGAATTATTTAAACCAATCTGTTGTGTTCTTGACTCTTCAGGTGGTCATGTTCGTCCTCAAAGGAATAGAGATCATTCTGTATAGCTGTTTCTTATGAGTAAGGTGGAAGGCTATTTAAAACTTGTAGGATTACATTTCTGGTTTACAAGGGATATTTTTAATATTACCTACTAAATATTAAAGAACAGGAATGACATTTTTTGAGTTTTAATCAAATCTCAAGGGTTTTTTGGTGTGTTTTTTTAATATTTGGCACTTTTGAAGAGAAGTCTCGCATCAGGGACTGTTTTGGAATTATTACTGCTTTTCTGGGGGACTGAAAAAGTTGTCATTCGCCTGATTGATGCACACCAGGAGTATTTGCCTTCTGTAGGCAATGACAGGAGGTGAACCTGCACCCTCCTGCCCTGGAAGGGGCAGTGCCTGGGGACGAGGTGGTGGTGATCAGTGGTGCTAGAAAACAGGGTAGATAGTAGAGCTTTAGGACTAAAATAAGAAAAACCTGAGGGTTTAACCTAGAAATTGGAGGGTGGATCTTTTGAATTTCAGAAATAGTTGTGCTTTTTTGCACCCAGAGACATGGGATAAGCTCATGACTGCATGAATTCCGCAGGTATTGTCTTGAAAAACGCAAGTTCATCTGGAAAGATTGTGCAGTTGAATCTGTTTAACTATATTTTTTCAAATTGGTAGTTCTAAAATAATAAATTTGTTATTCTTACATAGTCTTGCCTCTTTATACGTATTATAAAATACGGTCTGCTAGTGTCTAAAGTTGAGCTAGTTCTCTTGTTTCTTTCTTTTCTTTTTTTTTAATAGTGTAGTGTCTTGACCTGTCTGTTGTGAGAGGGACTGCAACACGTAATACAGAATTTGAATGTTCACTCGATGGCAGTGGAAATGGAATTTACTGCAACTGCAGTAAAGAGGAGCCCCTATTCTACATAGCTGCTCGTTGATTAGGAAAGGTTCATGAAATCCAGTAGTTGTTCCTTCAGAGTTTTTTTTTTGTTTGGAGGCTTTTACCTGAAGATGACCCAATAATGCCACATAATCTGTATTGGAAGAACACCCTAAGACCTTGGTTTATTTTGGTGAAGAGGCACTTATTAGTAAATGGCTAACAGAAGCAAAATAGAAAAAATACATGTTATATCTCAGTATTTCAAAATAATGATGTGTGGAGCTAGATTTCTCAGACTATCTTTAAGCAACTAAATAAGTGGCCTGGTTTTCAAGTACTCTGAACACTATAAACACCATACAGAAACATAATCCTTTAAAAATAACTTCTTAGAGTGATTTTTGAGTTTACACAGAATCTTAGAACGGTTCAGGTTGGAAGGGACCTCTGGAGGTTATCTGTTCCGAGCCCCTGCCCAAAGCTGGTTGGAATTTGGGTTCTACCTCGGATCCAGCGTGGGTACCTTGGGGCCGTCTCCTCTCACAGTCTCATCAAAACTGGTTTTGACACTTTTGTGAGCTTCCTGAGTACTTGTTTTGTAGGCAGCTGCATATAGCAATTGCTGAGATCAAAAAGGGATTTAAAAGATTACTGTAATACTCTGGAAATTGGATATTGCTCAGGGATCCGTTGGTTTAAGGAATGTTACAAGCTGTTCATTATAGGCTGACCTCGAACAGCTGTTTATCGCTTCAGAATATAAAGCAAGAGCTATTAATTGGTTTGCAAAGGAGACTAGTGTCTCATGGAGACTTAATGTCCACATGTTAATTTTCTTTTTTTTTTTTTTTTAAATTTTGTGCTGATGGTTTTTCAGAACTTGGCTTTCCTGACTCTTGCACGCTCGATGCCGGTGTAGTCTCCACATGTTAAGCTAATGATGGCTATAGAATTTCACAGGGCATTTGGATTAGAGTGTCAGCTTGACTGCAAAGGAGGGGATTTCACTCTGAATTGTTCAGAGGAATCCAGAGACAGTAGCATAAGGTGGTATTTGTTTCCTTTGTGGACAACTTCACTGGCTGGGGGCGGGGAGGAGGGTGCTTCCTTGGTATGCTCCCAGAGAGTTGAATTGCAGCCTGTGCTGTTCGTAGGCATCGGAAGTAATTATTGGGTTTGAAAGAAATACACTAATTTGTTAAGTGTTTGAAAATGTCTCAAATATAACTGAGATATAAACCAGCAAGAGATTATTGTTGTAGTCAACACGGCATTTCAATTTATTTCACAAGCTCTTTAGATTACTGTCTGAGGAAGGCTTCTGTTCATCACTTTTTACTTTGATTTTGCCATAAAACAAAACTGGCACTTTAGATTGCATTTTCTGAATTGCTGTTGGTGAGGTTATGAACTTGGTTACCACCCTTACCTTAAGTAGAAATATATTTAGAAGAAATGTTTATCAATGTTCTTCCTTCCCTTGGTGTCTGTAACCGTTTGATTCTATCCTCTGATACACGTGGAATTTTTCCTTCTCTCTATTTTTTCCTTGAGTCATGTCTTCTGGCTTGTTCTATAAGACTTCCTTACTTGACTGGTGGTCTGGTTGTTCATGGTTCTCATCTGCCCGTATCTGTTCTTCTTAAAACAAAATTCTCACTGTGAAAAACTTTCTATTTGAAGTGGGATGGCAGCATTCCTTTTTAATGTCTGTTCTCTCTGTCCCAACACGGCTTGCCTCTGGCTGGAGTTCTTACATTCTCCAAGGATATTACTAATCCACTTGGAAGGGAATGGAAATTCTGTTTTACAAAGGTTTTAAGTCTTTTAAACTGATTTTATTCCAAAATTAGTCCAGTCCTTCCAAATTTAAATTCTTTTCTTTAAAGAAAATATTTTTGTTTTTCACTCTTATGGGAAAAAACTACAAGTAAAAATCCATATCAAGATTAACAGTGAAGTTCATAATTATTTTTGAATGAAACAGGATTTTTTTGCATAGTGTTGGAATTAGTAGAGGGATTAGTTTTCCCCACTTGGAAAAGAGATGGGAAGAGTCGGTAACATTTTGTCTAGTATTTTAAATTTAGGAAAATTACAGCAAGGACTAAAGACTTAATCCATGTGGGTTATTTAACCACAGTCTGGTTACCTAACCATTTTTTTTCATTTATTATGCAGTTATATACTTGCAATGTTATTCTGTTTCCTTCCAATTCAGTCTAAGCCTACTTTATTCCATCTTTTTTCAAAGCATACAATTTTTCATATGTGTTCCACTGTAACTACAATTTCTAGCCTTTTTCTCTTTGGTTGAGAAACACTCTTGGTTTTTTTTTCTGGCTATGAAAGCCTCATAGATTGGATCTTAACCCTGAAGGAAAATATTCCAGATACTTCCTCCCAGGTATGCCCGTCACTGGTTCATCTGCTTCATCTTAGAAATAAATGCCTCGGAGGATAACAAATGCATCAAAATAATTCTTTAGCTGCGAAGCTGCAGTAATCTCTATTGGTTAATGATCTGTTTCTGAATGTGGTGTATGAATCTGCCCTTTCCCTTTCAACCTTGGAATATTAAACTCACTTTATTCTGGGGCAATTGATGCATATTATTCTTATTTAAATGCACATATGTATCAGTGCGCTAACAAGTATTTCTTTTGCATAATACTTAATTTTTCCGAAAGAATGTTCCCTCTTCACCTTTAAGTAGAGATAGAGATCTCTTTATTTACAGTAACTTTCTATTGATTGGTCTTAATTACCTTTTGAAATTATTCTCGTGAATCACTGAGGTCTAGATCTCCGCAGAGACGAGCCCAGCGGGCTCTGCATGGAGCAGGAGTGTTGGGCTTTGTGCTGGCTTAGTCCTAGCGCTGCCGGGGCAGAGGGAATGCCGCACACACCAGGTCTGGGGGCTTCCTGGCTCCAGAGACAGTACAGGGATTCCCGTGATGCCGGGGTGACTCGCGCCTCCATCGTCTCCTCCCCAGGAAGGAGGAGGCAGCAGAGACAGCTCTGACCCCCTGACCCCGCTGGAGTCAGAGCCCAAACCTCATCCCGACTCCAGCCCGGCCAGGGGACACCCGGCACATTCCATACTGGTACATGTTCCTCCTTTGTACCCGAGCCTGGATGTGGTGACTGCTCCTAATTAAAATAATCTAGGAAACTTAAGCAGCCGAGTTTAAATTTAGCCTTGACCGTGTATACTGTGTATGTGTAAGAAATCTGTTGTGATACTTAAACATATTTGCCAATAGTGGTGCTGGCTGAAATTGTTTGAAGAGTATACTCTCCTCTTAAGACCATGGACATTTTTTTTTTCTCTTCTTTTTTAATTATTCTTTTAAGAAGTGGAAACTATTGCACATGCTCTTCCATGAAGGAAGCCTTTTTTTGTCACTTCATTATCAGCTCTCAAGGGGAGTGACATAAGACTGAACCACTCTAAAGAGAGTGACCAGCGTTGAGAGAAAGAAAAATAACTGTTCCTTATCTTTTAGGAGAGAAAAGTAACTTTTCTCTTTGTGAGGCATGGGGGGATGTTTTGGAGGCACGTGATAAATAATAATAGTTCTATCTGTTTGCCCTGAGTAGCAGAAGGTGACAGGGGAAATGGAGTTCTAGTAATAATGGAACAACTTTTTTATCCCAGGAGGTAAGGAGGGCTCTGAGTAACGTGTGTTTTCAGGAGAAACACACAGACAAATCTTTCCTATCTTCATTGCCATGAGGATGGTGGCTTTGCGATGTATGTGCATGGAATGACTTCAGGATTTCAGCAGATTAACTTCCATCTGCTTGGGGAAAAGGCTCATGAATGTATTTTATCGTGTTACTGTAGTTCCCAAGCGAGGAACCTGCAGGCTGTCACCCGAGGTGATGTGCTCGTTTCATCTCGGGAGACCGAGACTCACCCTCCCTCCAGTCCTTCCCGCGGAATCAAGGACTTCCCGCAGCAGAAGGGCTGAGCGCCGGGGACCGGCTGCTGTGCCGGTGGCTGAGACTCAGCACGTTTCAGCCCGAGAGAGTGTAGAAGACGTGGCAAAGAACTGACGCCATGTGCTTTGCTGGCTTAGTGATAGCGTGGAGAAGACTCTACAAATCTTTGGTTTAAAAACTCAAAACATCACAAAGACAGTAACTGTTATTTTTTCCCACTCTTGAATGTGTTGTATTCTATAGTACAGAAAGCAGTTAGTAATTCATAACAGTGTGAAATTGTATCACGCAGGTGTCATCAAATGCAATAATTAAACCTCAGCAAAGAGGTTTAAACATGCTGTTACTGGTGTGACTAGTTAGTGTGTGAGTGATGGGGCAGGGAGTCTGATTAGGGAGCCCGTAGGCAACTGGGGATAAAAGACCAATGTCAGCAGCATCTTAACTAGCTGGGAAAAGCCTTTGTGCCCAACATGCTGCTGCTTGTGCTTTAATAACTAGTCATCACCTGATACTTTTCCTTTTGACAACCGAGTGTGTATAAAGGTGATAAAAACGTGAACTGTGACCAGCGTTCACGACTGGGGAGGCTTCTCCCTCGTGCTTAGAGCTGTTCACAGGCAGTGCCCAGACCACGTGAGTTCCAGGGGGATGGGGGGATCCCGAATGCAAAAGCGCTGGCGCTGCAAGAAATAATTCAGTGCGCATTCCCCGCTCGTAGTGAGTATCCAAAACCAGTTACTGGAAAAGGCCAGGAGCCAACTTAAAAAAAATTAAAAACCCAAAGAGGACAGAGCCCAGCTTTATCAGAATGTGTCTTATCTTAAAATCAGTGGCAACAAATGTGTATGAAGAGAGTGTGTGTGAATGCTGGGCTGGATTGTGGGCTCTTGGTACAGGAGATGGGCAACGGTAACGTGAACACTTGAAGATTCAAATTGATACTGGGTATCAGGGACTCGGCTTAAGAATTTCTCAACCATCAGTCCTAGATATGAAGGACTGAACTCTGCTTTTTAAAGGCTTATTTATTTTTATTTTTATTGTACACAGTCTTCCAGAGTGACCTTTTAAATCAAGTTTTCAATTATTATTAATTTGGCTAGAGAGTGGAAAAATAAAAATTAAGAAACACCCTCAAAGCAAAAAATCTCTAAACAGCTGCTGGGTAGAGGGTGATAAACTGAGAAATGATTGCTTCAAAATTGGCATGGGAATTTATATGTTACGCCAGGCAGTTGTGTCTTCTCTCGGGAGACGAGTTGATGAGGGGAGCAGAAGGTGAGACAGCCCTTGGGATGGACTGGAATCTGGAGAGCGTGTTCCCCAGGCAGCTGGGGATTTTGGAGGATTCCTGTTCCGGGGGAAGGTGTTGTCTCTGAAATGCAAGTGAGGACTCTAAGTCTGCAGAATTGCTGTTTTCTTTTGGGAGAAGATGCCATCATCTGTTTCGAGATGGTGGGAGAAAATACTTTCTGCCTGTAACACTGGGATTTAGATTTGTAAGACGGGAATGTATCGGTGCTGTTTGTTGCCAGCCCAGGTGTCGCTGGAAACCCGGCTCAGCGAGAGCTGATGGGAAACTGCAGGACTGGAAGAGCTGGAAAGAAAGATACTTGTGATTGGGCAAAATTGTGATTCTGAGCAGGTAGCTTGGAAATTTTTCAATCAAATAGGTGGGATTTTAATTGAAAAATACTGGCTTGATGAAGAAAAAAAGTACCTATTTCAACACAATTCCACTAATGGTCAGTCATGGATCTGTCAGACACTTGCCTTCTTGTCTTGCCGGGTGCTAAAAATCATAGATTTTCAGTGTGAGTGGCTTGTTGGCCAGGATACTGTAAATATTCCATAATTCTGTTGTCAAAGCTGGAATGGAAGTGCAAATAGCCCCATCTTAAGTGAAGGCCCGTGGGACCTGCTGGCCCCTGCCATGCGTTCCAAGCACTGATAAGTTGGACAGACCTGGCACCTTGGGGCTGAAGTGGGGATGTTGGGATTTTAGGCTCCCTGATGGCGCTTGCCCTAACTTTCAGAGGACTTTGTAGAATGTCCTTATCTTTTCTGGAGTGGGTGAGGCTGTTCTCAGAATTAGGACCAGCACGTGTATAGTTGCTTGGAGTTAGGGCAACTGGCTGTCTAGTTTTATTTTGGAAAAAAAAAACCTATTTACCTCAAACCTATTTAAAATATTTGGATTTTTTGAAAACTGTATTTCTTATGCTGGATTTTTTGACTTTAAAGTGTGTGTGTGTGTGTCCTCTATTCTGTCTCGGAGCGAAATCATGCTGCTGGTTCAGATTCCCCTGATAATGGCAGTTACAAATTTAACCAGGGTTCCTGCCTCCTACCGCCGGGTTGTGCATCTGGTGGTGGTGGCATTTCCTCAAGGCACCAACCCACCAGCGCTGCCTTCTAGTGCTGCTTATTCCCAAAACAAAATACAAGAGACAAAACATTGATATTCTGTAATAGTGTAAGGACAAGTGGGAAAAATATTGCTAAATATATCCTAGTAGGGCTTGCTTTGGTTTATATTACGGTAGTAACCCAGGACACTACTTGTGATTACTGAAGCTTCACAAGAACAATCTGTGCTCTTACCTATTTTACTAATTGTGTTGTTTTTCAGCCGCTGCTTTTGACTTGTTCAAAATATCTCCTCAATCATCTGCAACACTGCTCCTTTTAATAAAGTAACAAAACACTATGAGCTAATCTTTTGATTAAATTGAGTTGTGTTATATGCATAGCTGACAGGCTAATATCTCATCCTATGATATTTAAATAAACATCTTTTCCTCCCATCAGTTTCTCATAAATCCTATACTTACTTTGTATATCCACAGGAGTCCTTTTGAACTTTGCATTTGTTGTTTTAAAATGTAAGTGCATGTTTCATTGGGGATAATGATATCTTGGTAAATAACGTTGGCTTAATTGATTTCATGCAACAGTCGCGGGATCTAAATATGCAAACAGACGAGCTTTCTGGGTTCAAGTCCCATAGAACTGAAATGCAGGAGGGCGAACTTTAGATCATGAAGTTGAGCAACTGTTTTCCATTTATGTTGTATACAACTGAATTATAGGTTGTTGATTCAATGACCTCTGGAAAAATCACAGTACAAAAGTCTTTTGGTTTGTGAATTGCTATGCAAATGTAATTATGTAGGTGTAATGCGTTGTGGGTTTTTTCCCCAGCTCTTCCAATGAGCATTATTCTGTGTTACACTTTGGGCTCGGTTGCTGGTTCTATATTTGGTCGGTACACTCTTTCTTTCCTGTAAAATAATACGTAGTTGAGTATTTATTAAGGTTTTATGTGCTAT
This sequence comes from Xenus cinereus, assembly GCA_025774025.1. Taxonomy (NCBI): domain Eukaryota; kingdom Metazoa; phylum Chordata; class Aves; order Charadriiformes; family Scolopacidae; genus Xenus; species Xenus cinereus. The sequence goes on along the minus strand of JAOXJK010000005.1, from coordinate 957,010 downwards.
GGCATCTTCCCACAGCACAAGCTTCATTTGTGGTAGTTGAGGATAAAATAAAATTGTATGATAAACTGATTGTGATTTTTCTAGCAGCATTTCTATATCAAAAAACCACAAACATCTACTGACCCCTTCAATCTCTCTCCTCTTTAAGAGTATCTAAGACAGGAGAAAATCAAAAAGCCGGATTGTCCTCGTGCCAGTTGCAGTACAAGTTGACAAAATATTTAGACAGCTTGTTCCTAAGCAAGTACATATGCTGGACCATCAGATGAACGTTTTCATGGATCTGATAATGAGTACAAATTAAGACCACAAATCGCTGAAGGCGGCCAAACAACTGTCCTGCCAAATGAGCTGGAGCACGGCTGGAGCCATGGATGGGGAGTGCCTGGCCCCTTTCCCCAGCACACCTTTCCGGGGCTCGGGCTGGCTGCGGCCGCTGCTCCGTCCCCTGGAAATGAAAGGTTTCTGCGTGTATTTCCTGCTGTTACCACCCGCGGCAAAGGAACTCCTCTTGATTCTGCCTTAATATTGCTTCGCCTCATAGAGCTTTTACAGTTGCCTTAGAAACTGTAAGTGCAGGATGGCAAATGCACTAATTGTAGTTACCTAATTATAGCTCATGTGAAAGCAAGGTGCTCGGCGTGGCAGCTGAAGGCCTGGCGTGTACGGTTTAACTGAACACAGTTGGATTTGAGCACGTCTGAGTGTTTTGGTTCTGCATGAATGCGCTGGTGGCAGAGCTGCTTCTGATTCATCTCCGTGCGGCGGAGAGAAGGGTCTGTCCCGTGGCTGCAGCAGCGTTGCACAATCCCTTCTGCGATGCCAGAGAGCTGCAGGCACACGGGGGAGCATCCTCTGGGTTTGTTTCTTGTATTTTCTTGGAAAGTCTGTTTATTACTCTATCAATTAAGTTTTCAATTCTATTCTTCTTTTGATGAAAGCATTTCTTGTTCTAGCTGAAAACCTATAACACTTCAGTTAATAGCAACTTTGGCAACTAGAAACTTTCAAATGTTTTACCCCCAAAAATAATTTCTTTTTTTTTGCCCCTTTTGAAATACTCAGCATTTTGCTTGGGTAAAATATCACTATTCAAAAAGAATGCTTTTTCCTATGTAATGGCACTTTCCTCCCCACCCCTGTTTTTTAAAAGCTAGTTCCTTAATTCATTTAAGTCAGAAGAAATTTTGCTGGTGGTTTCAATGCGGACAAGATGTGACCTATGCCACTTCACAATTTTTAGTTGTTTTTTTTTTTTGAAGAGTGACAAAAGTACTTTCATTTCTAAGATTTAAAATTTATTTATGCTTGGGCATAAAGAAGAAAGTGTCTTTAAGCCATGTGTTTTCCTTCTAAAAACTTGAGTTTTTATGTAACTGCCATTGGCAGAAAAGTCATTTTACTTCCTTTCTGCCACGTCACCTTCAGGTTTTCCTTGAGCCCTTTCTGTTTCGGTTCCTTTCTGCCCATCGTTGACACTTCACACTCAGGAAGCGGAGAAAATAGTGTAACGTCATCTATGCACTCGGAAGTACAGTAGATACCTTTACAGGGTAAATGCATTTTCTTCTTCTACTCTGAGAGAATCTTGATAAAGCCCGAAGGAGCTGTTGTCTTCTTTATAGGACTGAAAGACACCGTAGGTTTTAAGATCTGGGATCAAACACTTTAGCATTTAACTTCAGTCCAGTCGACACGGAATGCTGTGTTTATGAAGCACCGTAACTGGAGCTCATACAAAAATACTTGTGAGATGGCTCGTGGCTCCATGACCAAAACTGCTTCTGGGCTCTGGTTGTCTGATACAGCCCGGGAACTGGTGGTGGCATTTTGGAGACATCTTACATTATGGCTGATTCTCGAATCTTTAAATATTTGGTCTAATCTTGATTGAGATCTGAAGTTAATTGGGATTGTATTTTCAGTGTCAAAGTGCATGTGGGGCTGTATTAAACTGAAGAAAAATGAAAGCACGTGGTGCTTTGCCTCTGGGTCTCTACTGGATGTTCCTTCCTCTGTGGCTGTTGGTTATTGGGATACTCAGACCAGTTCAGCTGAGCTCAGCTGTTCTTTGTCACTTTAATTACTGTAATCAAATGACTGAACTCCTTGTGTGCTTGAGAAGAGGAAAAGTTTTAATATCCTGTTTAACCTTTCACTGGTTTTAATATTTCCATGAATGGAAGTTAAGTGAAGGCATCTGGCATGTTTAGTCTCGGTAAATAATGGAACTTCTTTCTGCCATATTAATTATACTGAAATCACAACTACTATAAAACTTAAACACACTTTAGACCTGATCTTGGGAACTCAGGTGTGCACAAGTAACGTTATACTCATCTGGAAATAAAACTTCACTTGTGAATTCTAGTTTATCTGTTGAGCCAAAAAAAGAGAAATACAAGCAACTGCTGCAGCAGTTGGGTTTGTGGCTTCTCTTCTACAAACACCAGTGGGTCGCACCACGCTACGCTCGGCGTATAAATCAGTGAGATGCGTGTAACGAAGAGCTCAGTCGTTCTTCCAGGGTCCTGAAACGAAGACCCGCTCTCTTGCTGTGTGGGGGCAGGAGTTGCCTGGGGGGGTGTTGCCCCGGAGGGGCAGCGGGGGAACCCCCTCCGGACACGTTGGACACGGTGCTGATGGGTCTGTGCTGGGTATGGACCTCGTCGTCCTCACCTGCCTCAGGCCCCTCTGAGCCTCTCGCTGTGTGACCGCTCTCGAGGCGTGCCCTTCCCTGCTCTCCCTGTTCCCACGCTCAGTCCAGCAGGCTATAGAGGCCTAAGTCTGCTCACTGCTTGAAGAGCAGTTTTGGGCACATATGGGCAAATGGACAAAAGCGGGACCGCAGAGCAGGCGTGAAAAGAAATCAGTTTCCAAGCAAATATCCCGAGCCCAGATTTTGCTGTGACTGATGTAGGTGTTTTCTCGGCTGAGAAGAAATCCCATGCACTGAGAAATGAAGCAACTCATCCGCTTCAGAAAGGAGGTTTTGTCCACATTGAATCTTATTCCGTTGTTCTCATCACCGTCAATGTGATGTAAGAATTTCAAAGCAAGCCTTTCTTCTTCACTGATAAAATGCAATTTGGTTTCATTTGGGGAGACAACAATGAATGATAGAAGTGAATCAGAGGAGGCAGAGATGAGAAATAAGATCACAAACACTAATGCAAGGGGGGGGGAATATGTTGCTAGAATTATCCTGGGCTCAGTGCTGTGAGTCAGTCATGACCTGCGAGTTGGCTGATGCCCTCCCTCCAGAGCTGCGCTCAGAGATGAAAGGGAGACCCCCTACATCTCCGTGGATGAGCCCAGAGGGGCTGCAGGGTATTACCGAGGTGAATCCTCTGGGGAGTAATGAAATTGGAATTGCTTTAGCCACAGTTTAAAGGTCAATGTTCGTGTGATGAATGATACGACAGCATATAAATTACACTCTGCTCAGTTCTCGGTGTTGGACTTCTTATTGTCTAAATTGGCCAACCAGGAGTACATTTTTTCTTTTCTTTTTTTTTTTTTTTAATTTATTTACTGACATGATGAAATGCAGAACCGTCTGGATCTTTGTATTGTCAATGCCTGGGCCAGGGTGTAGTGGGGGGGAGGTTTGTTAGAAAAAAAAAAGAAACCAAAACCGAGAAACCCCAAAACAACCCAACCAACCAAACCCCCACAAATTACAAAACTGTGTAATGAAAAGCAGGAAAATACTAATGTCTTCTATAAATTTGCAAGGGTAAAGTTTGGTTTCCTGAGCCATGCAGGGGGTAAGCTGTGTGTTAAAGGCAGCAAGCTTGCTTTGCAAAACTCGGACTGTATTTGCTAAAGCTGCATTCTGAGGAGATTTGGGAGGCTTTCTGATCAGCCAGTGATTGTGCTTTCCCTCCAGATCTCCAGTTCTGGGTAGCAGACCTCCTGCCAGTAGAATTAATTTTCCTTGTTCTGTTGACGCTTCTCCAATTTGCAGTCCAGATCACACCAGGGTGAGCACGAGCAGCAAACTGCTCTGAAAACAGTGGAATTGCTACAGCCTAATTTCTTGTAGAGTTTTACTCCATTCATTTCCGTACTGAGTGTGTTAATGGTATTACCCAGCTCCCTGCTCTCCCGTTACCAAATGCTTTTCACTTCAGTGACCAAATCCCCTCCTGTTTTCTCTGCTTACCCTCAAAACATCCCTCTCCATCCCCAGCTCCCTCTTATGGCCATCGGTGCGTTGGGGACCTCAAGCTTTCACTGCTCCAGTTCATTCTGTGCCCGACTGACCCACCGCTCCCGAAGGGCTCCCCTTCATACAGAGACAGCACCGATTGCTGGCACCTACTCACCTTACACAGTTTCCTCTGTAAGACTTACAAAAATTTATGTATTTGCTTTAAAATTACAGGATTTTAGAAATATTAAGAGTTTTGTCTTAAAAGTGTGTATTTTCTTCCTGCAGTTCAAATGCCAGAAGTTTCAGTCCCATCTGTCAGTTCTGCAGTGGTAAAACCCACGTAACTTTTTAAATCTTACTCAACTGAGCCTGTTGAAGAGTAGCCTCAAGTTTATTTCTTTCTTTTATATTTAGACTTTACAAGAGTGGCTGACAATGAGCTCCCTTTAATGAAGAATCTTAGCGTTGTTAAGGGGTTTTTGAGTTAAGAATATGATGTTTCATCATTTGCCATCCCAGTACTCTGTCTCCCAGCCATGACCTTCCCCGCTGTGATCTCTACTAGTGTGTGTTTATCCCCTTCTTCTCTGACATCATGGGATATCCCCCATCTTTCTGCCCTGCCGGGAGGCTTGTGTGGACTGGTGAGGCACCTGAGGGATGGCAGTGGCTTTGGGAAATGCATTTCACTGGTACTTTACATTCTGCTCGTTGTTTCCATCTGGGAAGTAAGAAAGGAGTCCCAGGAATAAACTGATACGCTAAAAGTTAGTATTTCTAAGTAACTCTCTGAAAGAATGGGACATTTAGTTGAAGTGCTTGCATGTCCTGTAGAACAGCAGTCTGAAATAGTTTACAGCACTAAGCTAAAGGATTTTTGTAGGTGTTTTTGTTTTGCTTTAGTCTTTTGGTTATCACAAATGGTACAGAATGTTTCCCATGGTATTTATGTTCTACACCGTACTGTTAAATCACTGTGTTACTTTCACAACCCAGAATGAAGAAACGTTTGTATTAGCAGTGATTTTAGGCACAGTAACCATCCAAATCTTACTAATTTCCTGTGTTACATACCAGCCACAGCCCTTTGAATTCCAATTACCTAATTGCAGCTACTTACTTCATGCCGAGAAAACACTGTTAGTTTAGGAACCAAAGTGTAGTAAAAATAAACCTGTTGAACTAATGAGTTTTCTGTAGATCAGTCTCAGCAAGTCATTGACCCGATGAATGTAAACATATTAAACAGACCAATGATAAAGAGTTTGAATTTTAGGCAAAGAATTTCTGTAGAAAGCAGCAACACACTAACATGTTAATAAAAAATAATTTCCTATAAATTTGCTCTCAGAAAGTGAACTGGAGTAATTTTTAATGGTGAAGAAACTTAACATACTAATCGTTTCTGCTTTCACGTAGCGATTTTCTCTCCTCATACACTGTGTCCTTTTGCCCTGAAAACTCATAGGAAAGGGCAAAGAACAGAAATAAACACTCTGCAGGCTTTTTATATGTAACTTCAATCAAGTTGTTCCATCATTAGTGCAAAAGAAAAGTGGGAGAGCAAGTCCACGATACAATTTCCAGTGTATGCAGTAGCTCTATTGTCCTGCTTATAAGAAATGGGATATACAATTTTCTCCATGGCCAAATTCTGAAATAGCCTGCAGATGGCCAGAACCTCTGCCTTTGTCCCTCCTGGCAGAATCTCTTGTGCTGAAACAATGCTCTTACCTGTATATGGAACTGCAAGAGCATCCTCCCTATCTAAAAGGACATTAGGCCAATGCTTTTAAAAATTAGTTGGCATCAGTTATTAAAGGTTAAGAGGAGAATAGTTCCTGTTCCTTTGAACTGTAGGTGGGTGCTCTCACTCCTGTTTTGTGCTGGGGGAGATCCTGGGCAGCTTCCACCCAGAGGAGGTTGACTCTTGGTCCTGCTGTAACTCTACTGAGAGTGACCCACAGAATTCCATGGGCTCAAGGGAGCCAGGCAGCCACACCACCGAACGTCATGACAGTGCTGTGTATGTTATGTAGTCCTCAGAAGTTTTTTTTTTTTTTCTTTTGTCAATTTTAGGCTGTCAACAGGGTCAGCTGGGATGTTCCACCAGACAGAGACAGAATGAAGGCTCAGAGAAAGGTGCTCTATCGTTACTTATTCTTAAAATAGTTAAATGCACTGTGTTCTGAAAGAATTCCAGTGATTATTTGCCTATAAAGCAGTATGCTTGGTCATTCTAAGTTCACATACAGTGAAGGGCTGTATGTTTTAATTGGCTGTTATTAGTTCTCTGAAATGTAAAAGCAGCGATGTTATGATTGCATTTCAAGGAACTCTTGTATATATATTTTTATTTAAATCTAATCCCTCTTTAGAAATCACAGAATCCTAAAAACATTTAGGCTGGAAGGGATTTGTGGAGGTTATCCAGGCCTTGAGCTTCCTGCTCAAAGCAGGGCCATTTTGTAAGTTAAATCAGGTTATTCAGGGCCGTGTCCAGTCATGTTTTGAAAATCTCTGAGGATGGAGATTCCAGTCTCTCTGAGCAACTTGTTCCTGTGCTTAATCAGTTTGATCCTGAAATTTTTTTCCCCATATATTCAATCAAAATTTCCCGTACTGCAGCCTGTGATCATTGGGCCCTGTCCTTTCACTATGCACATGGAAAAAAGAGTTTAGCTCCAGCTTCTCCGGGCAGTGAAGCTGCAGGTGGCTCCTCAGCCCCGAATGAAGCCGTGTCCCTCAGCCTCTGAGCCACGTGCTCCAGGCCCCTCGCCCTGTGGGACTGTCGGGTTTGTTTGTGTCTGTCGTGAAATGAGTGTTCTGAGGTGGGACGTGATGTTCCACATTCAGATGCCGTGGCCACAGAGCTCCCGGGGTGGGTCATCGTGGCCACCGCACGGGCACAGCGCCGAGTCCTGTCCGCTCGGCTTGACCGGGACCCGGACATCCCTCAGCAGAGCTGCTGCTTCACCCGGCACCTCCTCTTCTGAGCTTGTTCTTTAGTTGAGGCCTGTTCCAAAATCCCCTCTCAGTTCCTTCTCAACGCTGTCACCTCTTGCTTACACCACTTCTGTGGTAGTGCTGGTCAACGCTTCGAAAAAGATATTGTCTGTGTGTTAATTGGGGCCAAGTATTCAGTGAGTGTGTATTGTCCTTAGTGGCAAATTAGCTAAATGAGTTTACATCACACGCAGATTTACTCTGCTTTGGGTCCTGCTCAGCCTGTGGATTTGGGCTTAAGCAAGGGCCTGTCTCAGTACTTGCTTGTTCTCTTGGCAAAGCTTTTTTTAATTTCAAGTCTTTGATGACTCAAAGTCATCCTTGGAGAGTTATGCCTTGTCTCAAACATGAGCAAAGAGGCTGTTTCTGACCCGATGCAGCGCAAAAGACACGTGGATCGGTATGAGTTTAGTTTTCTCATTTTTGTATGCTATACCATAAACGTAAAAGCACCAGTTATAATAGTAAAATAAAAGCAAATGTTACTAATATCCTATTAGCTTTACCAGATGAAAACATAATCTTTTTACGAATGGATTGAGTCCAGGTTCTGTGTGTTGAGTATTTTAGAAGTAGTTTGACATTTGAACAGCAAATGGATCAAGTGGATCACTTCAAAAAATACACAGAAGAAATGAAGACTTCAAGAATAATACTCCTTTCTGTGATAAATAGCTTTTTTTCAGTCTGATACACAACTAACGTATCCTCAGTCCACCCTTAGTGATTGAATAAATAAAAGGACCCACAGATTAGGAGATACCTGTCCTACGTAGGTGTCACAGCATTTTATCCTGTTGCCATATCAGCATCCCCACTTTTGCTGGAACAACTGTGGCCCAGGGGGTGCAGTACCCTTCCCAAGGCTGGCCAGTGGCAGAAAGGTTTATTGCCCCAGAGCTGGGCAATGTGGAGCCTGAGCTTCTGCAGCACATTTAAATGCTCATTCTGCAATGTGTAGTACTGTAATGTAGTTGGTGCAACTAGGTAAAATTGCTAAGTGTTAATTGCATTCGCTCATCTATTTAGAAATGAACATAAAAGAATGCATCTGAAGTATCCTAATGTAAGAACTCTCAAAATACCATGAAAAAAATATAAGGCAGCAGAATATTTACAGGAGCTGAAAAGTGGATGAAACCTTCTGTCCACATTTTTCCTGGTTCTTTTAAAAAAAACCCACGAAACAAACTCCCTCACTATTTTCCCATTTACTCCCAAAATGCAGATCCAGTTCTTTGTCTGGTAAGAAATTCAGTCTTCAGCAAAAATCCTGTGCTGATTTTGGACTGAGTTTATTTATATTTGTTTTGTACATGTTTATCCTTGGGGTGAGCCCATCAGTGATGAGAATTCCATGCTTTGTGGAACAAAATGCAAAGGAAGCATTTCATAACTGGAGAAAGCAGGGCCAGGAAGAGAAGGCGCTCCTCGTAGGCAATTTAAGCACCCAGTACACAGGTGTTGAAAGCTCTTGTGATATTTAATGTATTTATCATCTTTAGTGTTAAGGCCTCCGTTCTGAGGTCAGAAAGATGCGTGTAGCTGAAATGAGCACATTGGGTTGTTTGGGAGACTTAACCAACGTGGACTTACTGCCTGAACGGAGAAACGAGGTCATGTATTCATTAGCCAGTGTGAAAGCCTTTCACTGGAATATTTTTTGTAAACTTCATGTATGTTTTATGCAGTTGTCACCGGTAAATCCTTTAGAATTGAAGATAATGATGAGAGTGAGTGAACAGACTCTATTTTTATATGTAAATGACTATGTACTTAGGGGTGCCAGGAATGTTGTGTTGCACCATTCCTCCACCGCTCGGCACGCCAGCCCTTCAGTTTACCATGTTTAGCAAAGGATCAATCTATTTGGGGAAAAGGAGATGGTATTAAATTTTGGAGATTAAACATTGGAAATCATGCAAATTAATTTGTAATAACTCCACATGCACCTTCCCTACTATGTTTGCATTTTGGAGTATTCTGAGAAGTATCTAGCCAGTTCTTTAAGTTGTGAGCAGCAGCTCTGCTTTCACAGCCTGTGGGCGTAGGCAGTGTTAACAGTTCATTCTGGTTTCAGCCTTCATTGTAGAAAAACTGCCCATCGCCATTGCACACAGAAGGAGTTAGACCTAGGATGTTGTTTTTTCAGTGCCACTTGTGTAATTAGGGCTTTAAAAAAAAAAAAAATCCATTTAGGAATGGGGTTAGCAGCGCTGTGATAAGGCAGAAAGCACTGTTTGTCAGGTACTACTGAATAAGTTGTTGGAGATGGAAGAGGCCAGCTGAGTTTCTGGACTTCTCGATTATTATTTTTTTCCAGTCCCTAGAGCGGATTTGAGGTGAATCTAGAGCCATTTGGTAGAACGTTTGTAGGTTGTATATATTTGATTTTCTTTGTCTGTTCTGTTTGCTGTTGCAGTGGCTGCGTTCCTGATCCTCCCGGTCCCGCTGCCTGTCGGTGTCTGGGACACAGTGCCCGGCACCGAGGGTGCTCTGCCCAGCGCGGGTCCTTCCGCAGGGGCACAGGGCCCGTGGCAGTGCCCTGGGGCCCACGGCAGCCTTCGTGCAGGGCGATGGTGGGCACAGGGCTGGGAAGCGGGGGACGGGATCGTTATGCCCTGAGTTCCCCGACAACCATGAATCTGAGTTGGAACAGCAGGTACCGAGAGCGAAGGAGCGCATTCGGAGAAGCACTGTGGGGAAGAAGACTGAAAACTGCTAGATTAGATGTTGCAAGTACCTTATGGTCTTTGAAGACTGTGTATAAATGGAAGTTCATCAGCAAACATTCTTGTCTGTAACATTCAGCTTTGCCTCAAGTTTTCAGAAGTCTTTAGCGTGTTAATACACATTTCCAGGAATGCTGAAAAATAAGGATCAGCAGTGGTCTTACAGTGAAAAAGTCAGCAATTAGAGTCTGTAAAGCTGACAGAGTAGAGAGCAAGTCTGAGCCAAAGGTCTATCGTTACATATTATTATTGGCATTCAGTTGTTGCAGGCTTAACTGAGAATGCTCAAAATACTTCTTGGTGCAGTATGTTTTCAGATGAATCCAAACCTTGGTAATTAAGGTAGTGGCTGGGGGGGGGGATTTATTGTGGTGTTTTTTCTTTTTTTTTTTTTTTTTTTTCCTCTTCTCTTTTTACAATCTGAAGAGTATTTCATATTGAAACTTACTTGGAGCTGAAAAGCTTTCAATACCAGGCAAGGTGTTCTGCTGCTTTTTAAAGTCTAGACTTAAAAATGGAATGTTGAGGGAGAGCTGGGAATTCAAAAAGGGGCTTCGAGCTCCAAAGTACAGATGTATATACCTTACACTGCTGTCAGATTTTTATAATGTTCTGTTTCCTGTATTTTCTATTTGGGAGGCTCACAAAGCTCCCTGTGCCTGTCTGCTCTGCCTGGCTGCAGTGGTGCCAGGCGAACTGGGGGCCAGTGCCACCACCGAACATCTCTTGCTGCGTTACTAGAGATCCCCCAGGAGCGGACGTGCCCCTGCTGTATAAGCGATGGACTGCGCCTCAGGAGGCCTCGGTTTAGTTTCCAGTTTAGACTCCACGCAGGCAGATCACTCTGTGCCCTGATTTTATGCATGTAGGGTGAATACTTGCTGTTGCTGCCTGTCCCTAGACTAAAAGGCAGCTCAGGTCTCGGTGTTCGTGGTGCTGCTGGGACGCAGCTCCAGCCTCGCCGGTGCTAGCGGAGGGTGCTGGCAGGATCCTGCGGGGGGTCAGTTGTGCTGGGCCACGTGTCCTGGGTTTGCAGGGGAAAAGGATGGGTTTTCGGTATCTGATGCGGAGTGTAATATCGCTCCTTGCCCATGCTGCTAGCTGTTTGAGAGAGATTTTTTTTTTTCCCCCAGAGCACCATGATAAAAATGTGACTCAAAGTAGGATTTTTATCTTCGGGAAAGACAGAGTAAGTGACCTTGCATTACTGCAGAGCTGCTGATACGCAGTGGAATGCTTTTTGTGTTAGACTACGTGATAAATTTGTCATTTTATATTAGAATTTTACTATGCCAAAAATACAGCCTAGTCAGAAAACTGCATGTTTCAAATCTGGCTTTGTAATCTTATTTACATTAACTCATGCTCACGAGTGTTCTCCCTGAAGTCAGTGGTATGAATCCAGTCTTAATGAAATTATTTGTTGTTTATTATTACTTATCTGGTAATTATACTTTGCTATCTGATTCTTCTGTGACCCTTCAAGCAAAACACTCAAGAACAGAAATAAAATCTTCTTTGCTTCTGCGCTGGAGACAGTTCTAAAGCAAGGAAGAGTTCTTGTATCCTATCTAAAAACATCATACAATCTGGCAAGGACTACTCATATGGTATTATGAAGGTTGCTTATATAATTCAAATTTTTAAATATAGATGGGACTATGCATTAAAACTATTTTTAATGAAAGTCAGTGATGTAATATTGTAACTGGTTGCATCTGCCAGTAAGCCTAAAAGAATCTTTGATAAATTATCACACACACAAATACAAGATTGATAGAAAAGTTAGTGAGCTGTTATTAAAATCTAGAAATAAAGCATAACATTTTCATACAGTAAGTACACAATATAAATATAATATATAGTAGTCATATTTTACTTTTGCTACTCAAAAGCAATAAAACAACTTTAAAAGAATTGTATCAATAGAAACGTATTCAGGAGGACTGCAGAAATTGCAGATTTTGAAGCATAGGTGTCCTTTCTCCAAAATTGCTGCTTCATATTTTGCATAAAATTCACAAAGAATTTAGATGAAGTTTATTTTCTGAGGCATAAGAATGGCTCTGCCCTCTCCTCCATCCTGCTGACACCACTGCAACTTTTATACCATTTCTGTTCTTTTGTGGAAGTGATCAGAAAACATCCATCCGTTTTTCAGACTCCGACCACTCATGCTTATTTGCGCAAAGTGTTTTCTCAAGATATTTCCAAAACTAAAGTCCAAACTTTGTTTAAAAAATTCGTAACATTAAATAAGGATTTGTATAGTCACTTTACTGTGTGGTTTGTTCATCCTGTTTAATATAAAATGCAAGTTGTTGATAAAAGCTTAAATTAGGAGAGGGGGAAAAAAACAGGAACATCCTAACAGCTTTTTATTTTTCCTCTCCCGGTGGGGTTGGTCAGTGATGTTCGCAGAGTTCTGGGCTAGAGCTGCTGTTGGGTTTGTTTGATGTTTTTTTAATCTTTGCTGTGGAAGAATTAGGAGAGGTTTGGTCAGCTCTTGTCTCGCAGGCAAAGTAGTACCTATTGTTTGTGCTGTTAATCTGTGGCATTTGGAGTAGTTTATTTTTAAATGGTCTTAAATGGTGCAGTAGCACAGTCTGCTTCATTGCAGCCAACACAGAGAATTTAGAGTGTTTTTCATGAGAGTACATTACATCAAAAGTCCAGAATTCTAAATTGTTATAAAAAGTAATAGACTTAAAATTAAAAAAACTAAAATTTTTCTTAAAAAAAATCCAAAAACACTGCGTGCAGAGAAAAAAGGTGCCTGCAGGTAATTCCCTTACAATGAAGATGTGACATGTATCTCCTCCTGTTCCATCATATGTTACTTTCTCACTAGGATGAGGCTGACAACTTCATCACATCGGGGTTAATCTAATTAGTCTCAAAGGCACTTGGTTGACAATGACCATGTGCAAAAGAGTTGCTGTGAGGAATTTAGTACAAACTATTTCCACAGGGATTTTTGGCTCAAAAACAGCTGTGGGAAAGTATAAGGGAAATGTACTTTGGGGAGAAAATTCAGTAGGGTCCCACATGGTGTACTTCTTCCATCCTCCCGAAGCTTAGAACCAGGGATCTTTTCCAGTTCGATTATTTCCTTTCCAACATGACTTGGTTTTTTTTCTCTCATTTTCATTTCTTAAGCTGAAATAAAGTTATTGTGCCACTTATGGGAACAGGCTGAGTAAAACAAGTGTATGTGCTCATAAAGGGGTTCTAGTGCAAATCTAGTGAAAATATAGTAAAGGGGTTCTAGTGGAAATATAATGAAAACATAGAGGCAAAAGTAGTTGTGGTAGCCACAGCCATCTCAAAGAGATGACTTCACTGATATTTTTTTTAAATGTCTCATTTCCTGTACAGTGATTCCAGTGGAGGAAATGGAGCTCAAATGTTTTGGTTCTGAGAACTTTTTTCTTCCTTTGGAAATTTTGTAACACATACAGCACATGCACTTTTATTCCCAGTGTTACACAATAAAAAGGCAATGATTACTGATTTCCTGCTTCGCTACCAGTAGTTTTTTTATCCAGAAGCATAAACTATTAATTATAATTATGTATACTGTTGGTAGAGATTAATTTTTCTTGTACAGAAATTCTTTTCCTTCCCTGGTTATTAGGTTTGTAGGACTTCTTATAGGCAAAGCATGCAGTGAATATTCAAGTAATTAATCTTTAGCCTGTATTGGGATAAACCTCCTTACTCTAGTGATATTTCAGAGTTCTTTCTTGGCTCTATTTTTTTACATAAAACTTTTTTTTATTATTATTCAGCTTTACCTTTGCCTTTACTTCAGATCATAGGGTTATCTTGTGTTAAGCAGAGGGTGGCACAGCTTTAACATCATTCTGAAGATTTCACATGTGATCAAGACGAGGTCAAGCGTTTAATGAGAAGTTCCGTGTGAGAACGGAGCAGACCTCAAGTAAAACCTCAGCCCAGAGGTACCGGTAGCGATCTGTCCTCCGCGTTATCAGTTCCTTATCTGCCTGGAATTGTACAATAAGCTCTTTGGGTTGGTAACCACGTGTTTCCAAAACTGCAAGGTGCCACTAGTTAACGGCAACTTTCCTGTTAATCGTGTTTCTGTTAATAGCATATGACTAGACTGAATATTTTAGGTAGTTTTAATCGGTAGTGCCATTTTTCATGTGGTTTAAAATATACAACTGTTTTGTATTTTAGAAAATGAATGAATCTTATAGGCTTGAGATTTTCCATCTTATTAGTTCTCAGTGAGTCTTGTTTCTAGGGTAGCGTGTGTCGCTTGAGGTTTTTACACCAAGCAGTGCTGTGGTTGGTCTCATCCCTGTTGTACGCACGGAAGAGTGTAGGAATTCACCCTGGAGCAGTGTGTGAAGTGTGCTGTTCTTGTGCAACTCCGTTCTCTGACTGTTCCTACAGCTCCAAATGGCTTCTGTGGGAACTGCGTGATCACACCTGAAGCAAACACTGGGTTTCCTTGATTCGCTGTAATTATCTCCTGGAACCCCAGGTGTCCCTTTCCCGAGGCTTTGGGTGCCTCTGGCGGATCTGCTGGGGGGCAGCGGGGCAGGCTGCACCTGGGGATTTGCAGCCAATGTTGAGAATCAATTTAAAAGCCTGTGCGGGTTAGTTGTTTGACTTAAATGTAGTTTTCCTTAATAAGTAGATAATTTATTTATTTTTGGCCACTCCCTTACTGCCAGCTTTCCATCTTTCCTTGAGGGGCAGCTAAATTACCCCATATGTTGTGATTACTTAGGTCCAGAGGAGCTGCCTGTTTGCTTGAGATCACTGAAGAATTTAAAACGATAATGTTGTTGGGCAGTAATTTCTCTATATTAAAATGTCAAAGACTCTTAAAGAGAAAATAATGAATACCATAGAACTACTTGTGATAAGGCCTCAGGGGAGGCCTCATGGCTCCCTGAGGGGAGGGTGGAGTGAGGGGGGGTTGGTCTCTTCTCCCAAGGAACAGGCGATGGGACAAGAGGAATCAGTCTCAAGTTGCGCTAGGGGAGGTTTAGGATGGATATTAGGAAAA
>JAOXJK010000005.1:899500-941969 GCA_025774025.1 Xenus cinereus | reverse complement strand
GGGGTTGGTCTCTTCTCCCAAGGAACAGGCGATGGGACAAGAGGACTCAGTCTCAAGTTGCGCTAGGGGAGGTTTAGGATGGATATTAGGAAAAATTTCTTCACAGAAAGGGTTATCAACCATTGGAAGAGGCTGCCCAGGGCAGGGGTGGGGTCGCCATCCCTGGAGGGATTTAAAAGCCGGGCAGACGTGGTGCTGAGGGACATGGGTCAGTGGTGACTGGGCAGTGCTGGGTTAATGGTTGGATTCAATGATCTTCAAGGTCTTTTCCAGCCTAAATGATTCTGATAGCCTTATGTCTAAGTTTTGCCTTGTGTTCTCCTTACAGTCTAACTAGCACAGATTATATTTACACACTGGTAAGGGATGCATTGATACATGCTGCCCTTCACATTCCAGTTGCAGATCTCTGCAGTGGTAGATCTCACTAGCATGGCAGTTCATTGGTACATGAAGTTCCTTTAGGGAACTTCATGAAAACCAAGGAATATATAAATGACAGCACAAGAGTACAAATGGCTAAAATTACCCTGTTATTAAATCTCTTATTTGTTTGTATGTGAGGAATTAGTAACAGCTGTATCAATTGTTGTGTTTGACAAAATGCAAATTGTGGTTTATGAAGTGGAATCAAGTATGCCGTTAGGACAACACAGAGAGACATAGAGTATGAAGAAATATCTTTCAGCACCAGTGTTGAAAATACTAGAAAAGCAGCAAATCTCTGACAGGCACTGTCAGTTCAGGATACCTGGTTGGTGGGCGGGTATTTAAGGAAGCAGTTCAGTTTGTGCAAGGTGTTGGATTTTGAGTTTCTCAGTTCACAAAATAAAGAAATATTGGTGGTTTTTTGGTTGCGGAGATTACCAGAAAGGCTAGACACAGAGCAAGACTCCTTTGTCATCTTTCTGATATGTCTGTGGTTGAAATTCTGCCATATACAGTGGATTAGCAGGAAGCTATCTGGGACCAAGTATTTAACTCACAACCCTCTACTGGAGGATCTACATCATGAATAAAGTTTAAGCTGTGACTTGGTTCAAATGTTAATTTCATTATCTGTTAATTACGTGATATAACCAATCTATAGATATATTGATTTCTTTAGAATTCTTTCTGGATTTGAAGATCTTAAAATACGATTTAGCCATGTGTAATTATTAATATATAATCAGGAATGTATTTGGAAGAATTTGTCTATCACAGTTTGCCTTTATTACCTCTGGATCTTTTGGAACAGAAGAGGACTTCCTCCTGCCCTGTCCGTGGTTCAGCCCGGTGGGTGTTCTGGCAGCAGCTGAGGTTGATCATGCAGAATTAGACGTAGCAGGGCCAGAGTTCACCTTGCTCAGTGGCTGCAGGGCTCTTTAGTGTGTAGTCATTACACAACACACAGACTGCTTAGGGTGTCTTTTCATTGCTTTCTAGCAGTACAGCCTAGCACGGCTTCCAGATCAGCAAGGTCACTTTAGATGTTTGCTGCAAATGGTGGAACTTCTGTGAAAGCTAAATTTAAACTTTAAAAGCTGTCCTGAATTGCAATGTAAATCCTGGTCTAAACTCTTGTGAAGTCACCCATTGATTTAATTGGGTTTGAGCTAGTTCCTTAACCTTGTGACAGCTATTAGGGTGCATGCTTTAAAACAAACAAACAAAAAACCTCTTGAAAATTTCTCTTTGTATCACTTCACCACCCCTGGATGTTTCCAGACCTTGCCTCCCATAAATTTTTGCATGCTAAAATACAGAGTTGTTGACACACGTTCTCTCAGAAAACTCTGTTTTCATTTTGCATTTCTTAAGAGGTTCTCCTTTCCTTTCAATATGTCAACTTTGAGCAATATTGATGGTGATAATAAAACTGAGAGAACTGTTGCTGCAGGTGCATTTATATTTCCAGTCACACTTCTGCCTCTGCACCTAGGTGGCAAGCAGTAGCTCATTTTCAGGACACTGGTGGCTTACTACCAAGTTCTTCCCATGGCCACAGAGCAGCAGATGAAGACTGCTTTGTTTCTGAGCACGGAGGTAATTGCTTGGTGACAGGCAGAGCTTAATGTGTTTGCACTGCCTAAAGGCACGAGCTGGCTCTAAAGAACAGCAAAAATTACAAAACTCGATGAGCAAATAGGGGCTGGCCCCAACCTTATAGTTCAAAGAGGCTATGACCTGGCAGCTCGTGCTACGATGCAGCATGGGAATCCCGGCCTTATACAGAGGGACAAAATTAGGAATGCACTTTTGCATCCAGTGAGGTTACCCAGAGGGCACACACAGATTACAGAAAGCACATGTAACATATCATGAAAATATGGAAAAAACCCAACTGGCTGCTTTCCTGGATGCCTGACAGCCAGGTATTTGGAAAGGCGGGCACCCCTTTAATAAATAATGTATTCTGTGTGTGTGTGCTACGTACACATCGCACACTCGGGCACTGCCTACGCCTGCTGCGTACATGCAGTGTCTGTCTGGAGGAACGCAATGCGTGTGAGGGTGGTTCATTGGAGAAGTCCATCACAGTGAGGAGAGTAGTATTTCAGGAAGGAACTGGGCCTGAAGAAAGTAAGCAAGAGGGCTTGTCATTAAAATTAAGGGAGGAGGATTTAAAAATAAGTAGAATGCTCTGGAAATGCATTTCCCAGAGCAACAAGTAGGGCAACTTCCCCAAGGCCTTGCCCCAGCTGCTCTTTCGGCGTGCATGCTCCGTCTTTTCCGGGCAGATTTCTTACCACTGCAGGCTGCCGAAGGGTTAACAGCAGGACTATTCCCAGTGCTGGCATAATATAGAGCATTTACTTTCAAAGAAAGTATTTTATTCAAGTGTCAGAAATCTCCTGATCTGAGGGGAAGGAAAAAAAAAAAAAAAGAAAGAAAAAGCTGGGGGGGAGTTCAGGCTAATAAACTGCAAATATTTCATTAGTGATGAAGCATTTTTCTCGAGAGGACTTTTTTAAAGATAAAAGTGAGGAAAAATCAGAATCTAAACATGAACAAAGATAATACAAATAACAGGCGTGGCCAAAAGAAAGCTGAATTAAAGATCTTAAGCATGTAGAAAATACCTTTTGCAGACCAGCCCCACCACATAAAAAAAAAAAAGTTTCTCTAAAAGGCAGATATGAGACCCAAGAATGGAGAAGCAACTGTTAGGACTTGGTTGGAATGATAGCTCAGGTTTTTTATTTTTATAATTGCTATCCTCACAAAAGATTGAAGCAAAGATTGGAAAAAAAAAGTTGATTTAAGCTAAACACAACTAAAACCAACTAATTTTCTCCCTGTTCTCTTCCACTAAATCCTACCAGAGGATTGTTTGGGCAAGGCCCTCTATCCAGTTTCATATCATCAATACCAAAGAATTTTGAGGATTCTCCAATTTTTGGATTGTCACCCAGATGTTGGAGAAAATTCTGATGAATATTGTACAGACATTTCGCCACTCCTGAATAAGGTGAGCTGGGTCTGTACCAAGGCTTCTCAGAGTTATTGATGAATTAATTGAATTATCTAGCACTGCGTCTGGATTTTCACAGTTTGAATCAAATTATTAGCCTGCGTTGTGTCCATCATTCATAAATATTCCCACAGCATGAAACAAACCGATTTTGTTTAAATGCAAATAAGTAATTGGATTTCATTACATAACAAATTTTGCCTTGGGTTATGTGTAGTATTTGAAAGTGACTGTACTGTAGTCCAAGCTTTAATATTCCTGTCTAGAGTTTCTTTTTATTATTATAGTCTTTTTTGTTTGTCTGAAGTG
Source organism: Xenus cinereus (assembly GCA_025774025.1). Classification (NCBI taxonomy): domain Eukaryota; kingdom Metazoa; phylum Chordata; class Aves; order Charadriiformes; family Scolopacidae; genus Xenus; species Xenus cinereus. The sequence goes on along the minus strand of JAOXJK010000005.1, from coordinate 938,203 downwards.
GAAGAGATTATCTGTACTCTAACGTAAGCCTTCAGAATATCCCACTATACAAAGGTTATGGGACTGAGCCCTATTTTTTCCACAGAATAAATAACTTTTGAACAAAAGGCTTCACTATGTTGTTAGCCAGATTCTCTTACTTTCTTTGCAGTACTGTTTGCTAAGATGAAATGGATAACATTACCTTCAGTAGTCACAGAGAAGGCGGCAGGTTGAGTTGTAGCCAAAAATATCCGAATTAAGAAAATAAGATGTGTGCTGTTAGCCAAGGAAATTATTTTCTTGTAGCAGTGGAAACAGCAGCTCTCACCGAGAAACAAGTCCCAGACCTTTGGCAAAATTAGGGTTAGCAGTTTGAGAGCAGTTTCCAGCAGCAATGGGACTTGGGATCCCTGTAAGAATGGGAGGTCTGTTTAAATGCGGCAGCCCGATAAAAGGACTTTCGGGTTTTGATGTACCGATAAATTTAATGATAAACTCCTTGAGTGTTTGTTTAGGTCCATCTGTAAAAATAACTTAATTGAGATGGAGACTACATTACAGCATTCTTTTTTCTTGTTCTATTATAATTTTCTGACCCTAATTTCCTGCTTCCTTGCTTGGTTTGAATTGGACCGGTTCATGAGAAAAGTCTTCCCCATAAGGCATGAATTCTGAGGGGGGGGGAGAACTCTTTGTAGATATTTGTTCTGTGAATTGGAATAATAAACTATTATAATACTATTACGGATTTGAGAGCTGCTTTGGTCAATCGCAGCAAGTCTGAAACTTCTATTTCATTATTATTCATTTTTCAGTTAATCCCACTGTGCTATTTGGGATAATTTAATTGCTCTGGTGGAAAAAGCAAACCCTTCTTGTCCACCCAATGCATGCACGTACTAGGGACTTGTGTTACTGATGCGTCTGTACTTGAATGAAGCTCTGAATGAATGTTTTTGGAGAACACACCATAAATGTTTTTCAGAGTATTTCTTAAATGTATTTAGAAATTACAATGCAATGGCACTGAATTCAATACGGCTTTTCTTTGGTTGCATCCATTCTGGCTGCCACTGGTGGAGTTGGCTGTACTATATTCTGTAACAATTTATTCTGAGGGTTTGTATGTACATTTGATTTTTCTTCTTTTCTTATCAGGTCATTGAGTTTGACATTTCTAGCACAAGAGCATGTTCTTTCCAAATCCAGAATTTTAATTTTGTTTATATTTATGATAAACTTTCTGACGTCCTTTGCAGCATTTTAAAAAAGTTTTTCGGTTTGCGACTTTGTTAATGTTATGGCTAAATAACATAATTTAATCACCTTAAATTGTCTCTGAATGCTGATTTGAATCTCTTGTACACAAATGAGTAGTAATTATGTTGAGCAATACATTTCCACATCTTTTGACACTCCCAATTAAATAATCTGTGTTTATTGGGTGAACAGATACTGTATATATTTTTTAAAACATCTAACTGCAGCTGCTTTTGTGACACAGCAGGTTTTTAAGGCTCCCTTCAAAGGTGCTGCTGGGGAGCTTCCAGGCACTGTCTTATTTATGATGTTAATGTTGTGGTAACATTGGCTTCAGGGGAGGGACTTTTCAAAGCTTCTAGCTGCTTAAAAGCACAAGGAATTTCATGCTCCCAAGTCTCTTAGCTACTTTTGAAAATCACATCACATGTATGAACCTAACTGTAAGGACAAATGCTTGCTTGGACCATCATTTGAATGAAATGGACCCTGATAGTGCAGGAAAAAAATACAGGAAACTTCGTGGATCTGAGTGAAGATTGCCTATCAAAATAACTAAAAATAGTTACTAAACTATGAAGAAAATAATTTAGTTTTCATGTTCTGGTCTGAAGCCCATTGAATTAAAAGGAACTTTGACTCTGCAGAGTACAGTGCTTGGGGTAGTTTTTGAGGGCCTTTCTTTCCTGGAATAGTGCAAGGAGTCTCAGTGAAGTCTGTAACATTAGGCATTTAGTGCCTCTAGGGATATGGTAGTGCTTAACAGTGAAAAACACTCTAATAAATAAAATAATAATTGGATCTTGAGTGATTAACAGAGTGTACGGTTGGATATAATCTTCTGTAGGGAAGTTCCTGAAACACTGTCTGTTCCTGCAAAATTAATTGTAGCCAGTCGAACCATTTCAGTAGATTACCAGAAAATATAGCTTAGTTTGCATTCATCCCCAAAGCGAGTTTGTCTCATGTGCTCGTGCTTCTTGGTGATTCTCAGCAGACTAAGCTGAAATCAGATCATAAGTATGAAGGAGCAAGACCTTGGGTTTTACATATTCTACAACATGAGGCATTAGAAGAATAACAAAACACTTTTCAACAGACTTGTTAGATTGTTACATAAATCGGTACTTTTTCATCATTGTGGTATTACATCTAATCTTCTGTAAGTGTTCTTGCTTATTGCTTTTCTTAATGAATGAGTTTTCAGTTCTGAGTCACGGCTAGTCCTACGGCTTTAGGAGGGGCAGGTATTGCGCCAAACACAGATGGTTTTGGTTCATTTCCAAAGTAAAAATGATTAACTAAATGTTGGCATCTGCATCTGCCATTTTATGTATATTTAAATCTATTTTATGTTCAGAGTTGTTTATTCTAGATACAAGGGTGGGGAGTTACCTATCCCCTGTAACCTGACCAGCCTCTCGGAGTTCACGGTGGCAATGGGGTCCTGGGGAGAACATCTTGATGAGAACAAAGCTGTTGAGGAATTCTCCCGAGTCCTGTTCGAACGATGGCTTGGAATTGATATAATGCCAATACCTGTGACAAATCTGTAGAACTCAAAAGTAGTCTTACTGATTTGGTTATAGCGCTTTGTAGATTCTCCACAAAACCGCTTTTTGTGGGCGATAAGGTGGGTGATGCAGAGCAGGCTCCTGTCCCGCCTTTGTGCTGGCCACAGCCTGATCACGGGTGGAAGAGCATTCAGAAGTGCTGTTACACTTCAGACTTTCAGTTGCCAAACTAGTGGTGAGTCTGCCCTGCCCCTGACAAACACTGGTCAATAGTGTGACAATTCCAAAATAAATCGCCTCGCTGACCCCGCTCGTGGTCTCCTTCAGAGCACCCCGACTGAGGCTCCAGCCGCCCCCTTTGCGGGTACAGAGTTCCACAGCACGCTCATTCCAGACTGAGCCTGAGGCTCTAACCTCTGCTGTTCACTGCCATCCCCTCCAACAGGTCAGGTCAACACCTGCAGTGCCATTCTCTGCAGCGTTGTAGTACACATCTTGTTTCTGAAAAGCAATATGTTATTTAAAACGAAACGCTCCAGAGAAAGCCATTTTTAAAAGAGCAATCAGTCTGACATGTCTCCACATCCCCCTTTCTCAAGTCAGTATTCTCCCTCTGTAAATTTAAAGTCTTGTGCTATGTCAGGTGTTTTGAACAAAGTGAAATGACTCCTTCAACTCTCCTGATAGGGGCTGAAATACTGAAAGACTCACCTCCTCTTTTATTGTTATCACCATGCTTTAAATATCTAAGATGCCTTCATTTCCTCAAGGAGTCTTTCTTTAACTACTTGGAAAACAAATACAATACCTGTTGTAACGTTTTTAGAAACTTCTTGTCCCTGAGGGGAGGGATGTGGCTTTAAGGTCTTCTTATGCCCTCATCTTTATTCAAGATGCTAATACACTTGTATGTTCAAAAAAAATTTTAAAAAGAGAGATAATTTAATAGCAAAAAATCAGTAGACTCTGTGTCGCTCATTTCTTTGAAGTCATATGGGTTTTATTAGTCTTTATCATAAATTTTGAATTAATGTCTTCCAATATGTAGAAATCAGCAGAAAATATGATCTGACTAAAATTGTTCTAAAATTGTCCTTGCAAATTATGATCTTAAAAGTATTTTCTCTTTGTGTTGAAGCTTGTTCTGAACACTGCTGCTTCTGCTATCCATTTTTAAAAGATGTGAAGTGATACTTTGCTTTGTGATGAAGACATGTTACAGACCTGTTCTTAACTGTCCTTTGTTAGGCCTTTAAAAATTGACAGGAATGCTGTTGTGAATTAATATATTTGATGATTCCTTCTAATTAAAAAAAAGGAGGAAAAGTCCCTGTCTGGCATGAAAGTCTGTAACGTTTGCAGGGTTCTGTGTTGTTATGATGTAGAATGCCAGGGAAAAACCCATAAAGTGCTATTGCATGGCAAAATTGGAGAGACTTTCTTCAGGGGAAAAGGGGAGTTTCCCCACATGTGAAGAGATTCAGCTTTTGAGCAGCTTAACTCTATACTTCTCCTGGTTTTGTTGGTATAAAATTAATCCCAATCTTTCAGCAGTTGGTTTTTCAGATGTAGTCTTAGGTGAATGATGATGTGACTGTGAAATATAGTGTAGAGATGACCAGGTTAGTTTAAAATCCATCAGCTCGGTAAGAGCAGTTCTAGACACAGTAGCGTGTAACCCCATGGAAGCGAATCCACTCTTCAAACAAGTTTTATTTGTCTGTGAATGCAAGGTAAATTGGCTGACACGGTGTTGCTGTGGCTAAACCACTTTCAGTACTTCAGCTAGTTAACTTTAAAATTAATTTAAAGTTAATTCATCTATCCCTAGGCTGAAGAACAGACAGCATTGTAAGCAAACTGTAAGTACAGAACTTAACTCAAAGAAAACTAGGGATAAAATACTGAATAAATAAACGTCCGCTTGCCAAGTAAAGAGTCTGCTCTGCTGCTGGGCATTGGACGGGACCGTTGCCACACACCAGCCATCTGGGGCTGGGGTCATTTCTGGATTTGCTTTGTGTGTTCTCTTGTCTTGTTTTAGTTTCTGAAACATTTGATTTATTTTATTTCTATAAAACTACTTCTGGTAAATCCTTGGCCTTGCTCATAAATAAGCTGTGGTAGCTCCTTGCTGCACTCTAGCCCTCTGTGGGTGTTTAGTTGATGCTACGCTGTTCTCCTGCGAACCTTCTGTGGGCAGAACAAAGGGATGGCATGAGGCTTCCTCCAGTCCTTCCCTCACTTCCAGCTGTCTCTGCTGTGAGATACTCTGTAGAGGCAGAGGTGATGAGAGTCCTTCCAGATGGATGACTGACTCGGGTTCCAGTGCAGGTAGAATGTGTTTAACTTTCAATAAAACTTGGCAGCAGAGAAAGAGACCGCACGGTAGAAGAGCGAATCGCCATCACTGTAACTGGATTTTTTTCTTTAAACAGCTTTTGAAGTGCCTGTCACTTAGAGATCTTCATGTACAGTTTCTTTTTTTCCTAAAAAGGTGCATGATGATGCTTCTGAACATAAGCAACCTTCCAGTGGCTTTAGAACAACAAAAAAAAATAAATTTACAAATATCTCCTTCAGCAGATTATATTTATCAGTTTTCCAATCTCTTTTCAAGATGAAAGGTGAAACAGTCTGGCTTGAAACAAAGAATAAACTCTATCTTGTCTTTGAACTGTTTGCCAAGGAAGTAATGGGCTTATGGGGTTTACATGTGCAATGCTGAATTTGCTGAGAACAGCAGCTTTTAATGAAGCATACAAAAATATTTGAAATTTAGATATATTTTGGTCTGGGGAGGGGAAAAATATTTTTGTTTGAACAAACTAATTCAGAAATGCTTCTAAGTATTCGCCTAATTCTGTAATAGGCCAGAGCTGTTTTCTACAGATCTGTGTACCTTTGTGTGCTTCAGTTTCAACTGAGCCTTGTATTCTAGAAGTCATTGCTTACAGTTATTTTAATTTTCAAAATATAATAGCCCTAAAGTATGGCCTTAATTTCTTCAGAGAGGCCATACGTGGATTTTAACTTCTTGTTTCTGGGGAACTCAAATCTTTAAGCTTTCATTTTCCAAATACACAGGCTGGCGCATAACTTCATACATGAAGCGATTCCTATTGATTTCAACAGGACTATTAATATGAAAAAAATATGTAGATGGGTGTTTGTAGGATCAAAGCACTATTAAAAACAGAATGGGAAGATAAATATCATTACAACTGAGATTGTCCAGCAGTTCTGTGCTGATGTATTTCTAAAAAATGGAAAGAAGATTTACTAAAAAGATATTCAGAAAAGATAGGAGCTGTCTCAGAAAATCGGAAAGCATCATGTATGAAAGCGTCATTTAATAGGGACTCACGATGATAAAGCCAGGTTGTTTCACTGTAGAGCTTTCAGCTGTGCAGTAGACCAATACCTTCCTGTACTGAACACATATAATAGCCATGGAAGGACAAAATGTCAGATTAAGTAGGCAAACCGGGAGCACAAGTAGATCACAAAGATTATGAGAAGCACAAAAGTTAAAGTTCTTACCAAGGAAGCTCCCTAAGCAGTGAAAAATTCTGCTAGGACTCATACTGAAGGAGAAACGTTGGGAAGAATTTAAAGTTGATTACTAGTATCCGGATGGGCACTGATGTAGCCAGGATCCATAAAGTGAACTTACTGACCTAAGAATGATGAAAAAAAAGAGCTTCCTTGTCCCCCTTCCTTTTCCCTTCTCTTTTCCTGTCTCTGTTCCAAAAGTAGTATTTAAAAACACACAGTACTTAACTTTTAAGAGAACTTCTAATATATACTGTAGCAAACTGCACGTGTCCATCATACAGAAAGCCCTAAATAGTTACCTTTTGGGTTCTGCTCTGCTTAAACAATCAGATGACCAAAGAGCGTGCAGAATGAACATGACACAGCCAGAAACCTATGTGTGCCCTACCAAACAAGGCTCTTTTAAGGGGAAAAACAAGCCTCCGCACATGGCATTTAGGATACTTCACCCGTAGTGGAAGCTGCTCCCTCCTGCTCCTCCATGAGCTGCTGTCCTTTGTTCTTGCAGATGTTCATTCCAACACGGAGCAGACACTGACCCATTATTTCAGGTGTTCCATTAGACACCCTGTTTCCCTGTTCAGTCTCCTGCAGCCACACTTGAGTCTCCCTGCAGCTGATGAGAGCCAGAAGTCTAGACAGAGGCTTTTGTAATCATGGCAATTCTCTAATTAGTTCTTCTGCTTGCAACAGGTAGTTTTAGGACTGTATGGCTCATTGCTAAGCCATCTTACTTTCTTTTTATGGAAGTCTATTGAGATTTCTCAGAAAATCTGGTATTGTAAATGTTCCTAGACTAAGCTGCTTTGTGATTAACAAACCTACTGTGATTAGCCAAAGCCTGAAATCTTTGTTCCTTTTCCGTTTATGAACTCACAGGCTTCATGCAAGAGGGAAGCACAATATGGATTTCTTTGGTTTCCTGAATACAGCTCAGAAATCTTGTGAATGAAAAACTGTTTGTAATCCCGTGGGGTGTGTGACAAGCATTATAACATATGGTGGCCACATTCGTTTTTCAGGCCCAGAAGCAGCACAGCGCAGAGTGAAGCTGTACCAAAAGGAGTATTTCTTAAAGCATTGCTGTGATTCTGTTGTCCTCATCCTGCTAAGACTCATCTTGCTTGCTCACTTGCTTATTGTCACCCAGGTCCATGAGAAGAGAGAAGTCTTGAAATAATATTCAACGTGAATAACACTTGTTGTCATTTAAGACCATTTTAGTAGCCAACATGGAAAACAATTACTGCCTTTCTTTTTGCAGTAGCTTAAACATAGCTGAGGACTGTTTCCATGCGTGTCCTCCCCTGATTGTCTGGTTTTTGCACTAAACCAGCTTTTCTCTGCCTGTGGACAGTTTGTGAAATAATTGTGTAGACAGTATTTTTTAAACCAGGTATGCACATATTCATATGGATGCAAGCAAAGCAGAGGGGAACAAACGGTATTAATTAAACTTAAATTAATTAAAGATTAGTTTAATTTTTATTTGATTGAAAGTGGAGACTAGCATGGGAACATTGCACAATAAATCCAAGAAATTCTGCATAAGGATTAGCTGATTCTTGCACTGGAAAATGTGGAAAAGTGTGGGCAGAACACCTCCACGTCTCCCTTCTGCTTTCTCAAGTACGTTTGTAAAGATGCTCGGCCACCTTGGTTGTTCTTCTGGGCTCGCTCTTGCTGAGCACTCTGTTTGGACACAGCACTGCAGAGGAGGAAGGATTACTTCATGCGTCTTTCAAACAAATACTATCATCCAAGCCTGTCAGTGCTCTTGTTCTGGTGCAGGTATGATGGTGTCTGTCCCAGGTTTGTTCCGTTTGTGATCAGTCCCACACTCTCCTTTGTAGGATGCCAACGTGCCCAATTATTTCCCACCTTCTGAGGTGGTAGCAAAACTACTGTAGAAATCCCTTTTGTCTCTTCTACAGCGCTTTCATGTCCCTAGGGAAAAATCCACCCCTTTTTGGGGAAGTAGGATTTGTGGTAAAGTGAAGACCGATGGTTCATTTTGACACGTTTTGATCAAAGCAGTTATAAAGTACTTTTTTGCTTTGACGCATCTTGTTCTGAGCTAAATGCATTCATGCAGATAAGCCCCAGGGCACGCAGGATTTGGCCCTACTGAGAATTTGAATGAACGCTGGGTAAAGTCAGGAAAGACTCTGTTATTTTTCAATAAGTTCTGAATTAAGTCTTAGTGGAAACTTACGATCTAGGCGCTCATACACATCTGAATTTTACTGCTCCTTCATTTCTACCTCTGAGGCTGAAGGCTATCTGCATGCAGAAAGCTGCCAAAGGGCCAAGGAAGCGTTTATTCCCCTGTATTCACCACTGGTGGGAGCATGTTTGGGGACCTGAGGAGGATCCCTAGCTCAGGACAGGAACTTGATGCTCTCCTCCAGAGGCCACCTGCTGCCTGGGGACCCGGGAGCTGGGTTCGCTCAGCCCCGGGCTGTGGCCGCAGGGCCTGGCTTGGGGACCTTGTGGGCCAGGGTGCAGAAACCAGGCCGTGGTGGTTCTTGGAGGCGCTCGGATGACCAGCAACAGGCACAGGTTACAGCAGGGAGAGCTCTGACTAGGTAGAGGGAGAAAATGCTTCCAAGCAAGAGTGTTCAGTCACTGGAATAGAGTCTGAGAAAAGTTGTGGAAGGTTGGAGACTCTCAAAATTCAACTGGACAAGGTCCTGAACAACCTGATTTAAAATTGAAATTTTCCCTGACTTTGAAGTTAGCCGTGAAATTGGACCAGATGGTCTTCAGAGGTTTTCTCTAAAATATATATTATTTTATAATTCTAATGTGACCAATGCATGATAGAGCATCTTTAGAAAGGTTTTCCTTCTACCAATCTCTTTTGCCATGTGGTCCCAGAAATGGCTGCATAAGCACAGCTGTAGGGACAGTAAACTCTAACATGGAAAAAAAGATCAGGATGGAAAGGGAGAAAAGTAGTAGCCAAAGGGAAGGCTCCTTGATAGCCGCGATGCTGGATGCATCGGAAGTGGGAGTGTGTCACCAGGCCCTCCTGGTGTTTGTTCTCGGCTTTTGCAGCGCTAACAGTCTGTGGATCACTTTCTTAATGGACACCATATGGGAATAAGAGATCAGACAAAGCTGGTCCTGTGCAGTACTAATTGCTTAAATCTGGGTCGCACGTAGGGACAGAGAGCTCTGCGCGGGAAGTCGAGTGGGGGGACAGAGCAGGGCCCTGCAGAGGGGCCAGGCCCATCACCATCAGACGTCTATGGCAACGTACAAAAAAAATCAAAACCTTAATCTTTGCTTCTGATAAGTATTTCCTTGCTGTGATTCTGTTAATCACATCAGTACCTACCTCTTAATTAAAAGTGCAGCAACGTGTAATCCTATAGCTCTGTGTTTGAAAGGCGACAGAGAAAAAATCCTAGTCACACTCGGGAGGGGAAGGGAGCACATCTGGAATGCACATGGAGGTAGGGATGCGAGGAGGCTTATTGAGATTCTTGCAGAAATAGCAAAGTAACTGAAAAAACTGTTGTAACTACTAAAAGCTATCAGTTCCCAATATGAATCTGAATATATATATATTTTTTTTTTTTTTTAAAAAAGGTAATAAATCAAAGAGTGCCTGTTCAGCATTTAGGTCATTCGTGGACTTTAATAAGTTAGGGTTCAATGCAGGACATGTGGTGTTTTCTTGTAAGTAATACCAGGACTCAATAAAAAGCCTACACTGTGACTCAGAATCATAATTCCTGAACTGTTACATCCCAGATACCTTTACTGGTGTGCCCATGAGCACAGGCTATGATAAAGTGGTGCTGGGACATGCTCTGCCTGGGCTCCTGTCTGTTGCCGTAACAAACGTTTCCAGGACAGAAGTCTGCTCTGCCGTATGGGAGACACTGGAGTTTCTCCTCGTTTGTGTCCTTACTTGGGAAAACTTCCTTGAGATGAGTAAAAACAAAAGTAGTAGTCCCAGTGATGTCAGATTCTCATGGAGGGGAAATGCTGGAAGTGTTCAAAGTTGTTACAACTCAGTGGGGTGAGGAGAAAGCTACGGTCAGGGGCCCGTTTCATGGCTGTCTTTGCTTAGTGTAGAACTGCGTTCATTTTAACAGTTTGCACAAATACAAGCTCAAAACCAGAGTTGTGATCCTAAGTTTATTTTTAAATAAAATCATCGTAGAAAAGAGATATTCTCAGTGTTTTTTCAGTAAAGTCCTATTAAAATCTGCGGAGCTATTTTAACTTTACAGCAAAATAAATTAGAAGCAGAATACAATCTCCAGCATCATGCCGTGACTTTCTCTTTCAGATGAGATTCAGTAGTAGCCTGAATTGCTGTGGTAACTGAAAACTCTGCTGAGAAGTTCCTAGGGTTGATCAGAAAAGGAAGAAAAAAAAGTGAAACATTTTATGTGAGCCTTACTATAAAAAAAGAATTCCCTTAATTGAAGCAGTTTATAGTCATTCTTAAGTGTATGATTAACTTTTTTGCATCCTTTTCCCCATTTTCATCCCTCTCTCATCTTCACAGTTTTAAAGAAAGGCCAAAAAGAGAGGCTCAGAAGAGCAGATGAAGTAGCCATTTCCTGAGGAGAGGTTTTGCTGTTGTTTATTTTTTCAAAAAAACCCCACAGAATTCTGGCAGTGGCAGGCCTGGGAGCAGCACACTTTGCAGTGGAATAGCTGCTCCATTGAGCTAGAACACTGGGATAAAGTTGCTGGGGAATTGGTGGCTCTTCCTGTCATCTGTGATTTTGGGGGTTGATGCCGCCCCCAAAGTTAGCGCTACCCAGAGTGATGCTGCCAGTGACTCAGCCTTAGCAGAGGTATAGCTGAAAAATGCAACTAAATGGTAATTTTACCCCCATGTACTAGCAAAGGTAGACAATTTCTTATTCCTCCCCCAAACCAGAATAGAAGGTAGAAACAGGAGGGACAGAAAGTCGGAGCAGGATAAATATATATTGTCGTCTGTTACCGCTTCTGCTCGTAGCCTTCCAGCCATGCCCAGCGCCATCCTGGGGCTAATACTGCAGGCTCAATGCCATCGCTTCTCTTCTCTCAAGTTTCTTACGGTAGAAGTGCACCTCCTGCGATTCATACTTACCTTTTTGTGGCAGGAGCACGATGTAAGAATTACAGATAATCTGTTCGAGTTTAGTGCATCAAGTTTTGGAATTTCAGAGCCAACCTCCAGTGACTAAAGATTGTTCAGAATAAATGACAAGTATTTAGGAAATCGGAAAAGGACTTAAAAGACTGATCTTAAATCTGAATTCCAAAATCCTTAATCATTGTGTCAGGGATTTCATTGCAGCTGTGAAATTGTCTTCAGCTTCACACCCCTCCAAACTACACACCAGGAGCCTGTGCTACTGCAGGGGCTGAGTGGAATAGTGCAATTAAGTCCTGGTTATCTTTCTCAACATCTTTTGCAATATTAATGTGAAACAGAGCTTCCTTTCTGTTTACTATTAAGTTTTCTTTCTAAAGTTTATGTCCAAGACCAAATACTGTTTTGCTAATGTTTGCTCTTCCTTCTGAGCTCCTCTGCACCCCGGTCCCTGGGAAGTGCTGAGGTTCGGTGCACACCAGTTGCGTGTCTGAGACACGTCTGCAGTGTAACGTCCTGCTCTGGAGGCAAACACAGCTCTTCAGGCCAGCCACTTCCCTCTGCCTCTGTCCTCTGCTTTTGCAGATGAGTAATTGCCTGCTGTTGTTTATTCTTCTGAAAATGCGCTTCTCAAGGGCAGCGTTTTTCCCAGGCTTTGGTGTGTGTGTGGAGTGTGCCCTCTTCTAGCTGCATTCAAGAGAACCTGCATAACTACAGGCATGTTTGCAAAGCAAACTTGAATTCTGTAAGACAGTATATAATCAAAAAAGAGAAAGATGGATCTGATCCCAAGAACGCTGGGAGAGTCTCACAGATCGAGAGGTGAACGGTTTTATTTCCCATTGGTGAATTTGGGAAAGGCATGGCCCGTTACGGCCGCAGTTTGGTGGTGGTGGAACCGTGATGAAGATACCGACTTCTGTGCGTTGCTTGGAGAGGGGTGGGTGAGTGATGGCATGTACGAGTGGGGTGGTGCTGCTCTAGCCTGGGCAGTGGAAGCTCTGCAGTGCTCCAGGAAGCTGAATAAGTTCACTGCTGGCAACGTTTCAAAAATAAACAGCCATTTCTGCTTTCCTTTGTGTATCTCTGCAAGAAAAGATATTTAACATGAGGTACTGGAGGAGTGCCATTGTTTCCGATGGGTGTTACGATTAGCACTGAGTATTTTGAGGGTAAGGTGTGCTACAAAAACTAACGAGCAAAGCCTTAAGGGTTGGATAGACTATACGGTTGTAATTGAAGATAATTGCCCTTAATAGAAAAATGGAATACAGTCATCATCTTTGTTCTAGAGACTAATCTCAAATGGACCAAACTCTGTATGTTGACAAAAACATTTTAATTAAATATTGATCATAAAGGTAATTTTAGTGTTTAACATCCCCTTCCCACTCTTCAAATTTGCATTTAAAACTTTAAGAATTACTGCAAAACTTGGATTTTCAAAAAAAAAAGTCAAAGTTTAAATTAATTTCCTTACATGAAAAAATTATAGATATGGAAGGCAATGCACTAGTAACTTTGGCGTACCAAAACTGTTATATAAAATTGAGGCTTAAAAGTACTGAGAAGCTGTTATTATCAGAAAGCTACAGATCATGACCTGCGTAGCTGAGGTATTATAGTCTTAAATCTAACTGATCTTTTTATTATCTTCAGTGCTTTTTCTTTTTTTTTTTTTTGCCTTTGTGCAAAAGCTGTGCCCGAATGTGTGAAGTGGTATGTAAGAATATGTGACAGTAACTCGCCCAGACACTTGGACAGTTGCACAGATACTCTTGGACTAACCTCTAAATCAATTAAGTCCAGATCAGATCATTCACAACCACAAATCATTCCCATATGAGGACTTCTCCCTGAGTATGATAAATAAATCTCTGTAATCAAAACCAGGACTGCCACTAGCCTGCACTGGGAGTGTTGGAGGAAAGGGACAATGGAGTACAGAAATTCATATATATAAACGTATATATTCCTGTGAATCGTTCTTTCAAATGAAACACATTGGAACACTAAAGCCAGCCTGCGAGGTTCCTGCTCTTCTGCCCCGGAGAGGAATTGCAGCCCTCAGTGAGGCGTCTCTCGCAGGAGCTGTATTTTGCTGGGGGAGCCTGTGCCCCTCTTGCCCTACGGAAAATGCTGGGATGTAGAGTGAGAGACCGCCAAGGCATCGATGGTCATCAGTGAGAGTGGTGTGTCTTATTTATGGGCAGGAGTGATGTCTGGGTAACTGCTGCTTCGATAGCATTACAGCAAAAACATCTGTCTTTTGGGGGGTTTTGACAGTTTCTCTCAACCATAAACTCCCTCCTTTATGTTCATTGAGCTGCCATTTTTCATGAAATTATAACTGAAATAAAAAATTATGTTGTTATAGTTTTGAAATACATTCACTATTATTAGGAGGAAAGGACTGCATAAAAAGCTCTTTAGTTAGGTAATATGTTATACTTTTATATTTATATATAATTTGTCACAATTCTGAAATTCTGAGCATTTTAGCTTACTTTCTGAAGAAAGCAAACTTTTGCCTTTTAGGTACCTTTAGGGGTTTGAACCTTTTAGACTTTCTGTTGCTTACAACCACTTTTGACAGACTGAATGAATTAATAATCTTAGATATGCTTAAATGCCTAGAAGTTCAGTATAAGTAGATCGTCAGGCAACGGAAAGTTCATTCAAAAGTTTGTCCTTAGTGACCCATCCACCAGTGTTTATAATCATTCAGAGCTTGCCTCTTTCTACCAAAATCCTCTGAAGAACCAGGGGGTTTTAGTGGGGAAAAAGGACAGAGTTGAACAGATACATGAGGAATTAACAGAAAAATTGTGTACAATTAAATTTAATAAGTTTATTTTAAAAAATGCAAATCCATAAGATGTCAGACTTGTTTTGATCTGTTTCATAATGGTTTAGTGTTCATATTGCTGTAATCCATAAACTGTGAGTGATGTCACTTAGCATTTCTGCCCCACCTTAATTCTATGCAAGGCACATTTTTAGCAATGCTTAGCCTGGGTTGGAACAAGGTCTCTCTTTGCTTGTTAGACGTGACGTGGCAGGGGACAGTTGGCAGAACTGGGTTTGTTTCTATAGTTTAGGAAAGAGTGTTTTGTGTTTGAGAAACTGGAACAATAACTGGTTTGCAATACCAGTCATACGATGCTGGTAACAGAAAACATGAATAAATAATACGAATAATGTCTTTCTAATGGGTCTAGGTCTACAACAGTTCATTATCTAAAACTACATTTCAAGTGCTAACAACGTACCAGGTGAAGTTCCTCTGTAAGGTCATGGTGTAGTCACCAGGGATGGAGCTAATACATGTGCTGTAACACATACCAAGCAGCGTGAGGAGGATGGTAAGGATCTCTGAGGGAGAGACGAGATTTTGGTGGATGCACACAGATTTGTAAATATGCATATTTGACAGAGAAATGAAAAATTTCCAGAGGAATTTTTCAAGAAAGCGATGTCGTAATGTTTTGTACAACATAAAATGTTCCTATGGCTTTTAAGTGAAAACCAAGCTTGATAAACATCTTAAGGCTGTTTTCCATAAATGAAATCTGCGAACAGTGGAATCTGCAGTGTGAGAAACAGATGAAGCACAAAAAGTAGTGTGAGAACTATTTTGTGTAAAAGCAGAAGAACACTTGAAAAATAAAAGTTGACTAACTTAGGAACTTTCTGGATGGCTGATGTTCCTCTTTGTACTGTTAGACAGCCCCACTATAAAAGTGCTATTAAAGAGACTTTTTTAAAAAAAGAAAAAAAAAGTTATACCTTATTCAGGCCAGATGAGAAAAAACACACTTATCAAAAATGTTGGCAGTTGTGCAAATAAATAAAAGTTGTTGAAAGATTGTACTGAACTTACTCTTGCTGCAGCAGCAGCGGCGGACGCTGGAGGCCTCTCTGATCCAGGCACTGTAGCTGGGCCATGTTCTGTCTGTACCGGCATTTCTTGAAAATTAGGAAAGGGGAGTTTGGAACTTATGTTTCTTCCAATAGACGGTGTTTGTTGTGAAACTGGTGTTTTTCACACAGTGAGGCAGGCATGGTGGAAGCACTTTGGAAACAGGCACTGCCTTTGGAAAAAAAATTCCTGATAGTGCTGCATATGTGGAAATAAAGGCTTTGAGAACTGTTTGTGAAGACGATGCACCTGACTGGCAAAACAGGTCTTCTCAGTTTGCTCTGTGATATTTGGGAGAACTCCTTTGGAACATCGATGAAATAAATACTGGTTGCAGTAAAATGCCCTCTGGAACCCTTTGGTTGGGTGCTGCAGTTTTGAGTCCCAGTGCTCACATTGTCACCTTCTCCGGTGGAACAGCTCGTCTGGGACACTGTGCTGCCCCCAAGAGTAGGTGCAGGTTGTACCTCAGGGGTCGGACACGGGCGATGAGGATGGGCGTTTTAATATTACTGGTGCTGGTAGCAGATGTTGTAACGCTGAGACATTTCTGAGCGTGTTGGCATAGTGAACTTTATGTACTTTAATTTCTGGGACTGTTTTTCCCCGATTCTTGCATGGAATGTACATTGCCAGTGAGTTGCTAATGAAAGACCTCGTGCCCCTTGCTTAGCTTTCTTCGGGTCTCTGCCTAATAGTACAGTTCCTCAGTTTAGATAATAGTAATACCATGTCAGCTCTCCTTTAAAAGTGTTTCTAACCCTTCTGTTTGAAGCATGCAGGGGGCTGGAACCAACCAGCCAAAGCAAAACCAACATCATTTCAGGGAAACCGATAAATACTTGAATGCCCAGGCAGCCATAGCCATAGGGAACAGCTATTCCAGCCTTCTGTGTGCCTTAGTTGTGCTCTGACTCTCCACCAGAACCACACACGTGTTTCACATGTTCACGCTGCTCTGCCTACAGTGAGGGAGTGTTTGGTAGACTCCCTTTTTTTTTTTTTTTTTTTCTCCTGGTAGGCAACAGGTGACCAATTCCTCAAAAATGTTCAAGGAGGGACAGTGACAGTTCCACCCAAAGATGCTGATCCTTCACGTGTTCACCAAGATGACCACCAGAGCACTTACAAGTAAAATTGTTATTTGGGGAGAAACATGGCTTGGGGCTGGGCCCGTAGAGATCTTAACATGGACCTTGCCTTTGGTCCTGCTTTTTGTTAGTGAATGCAGTGGGACCTGAGTAATTTGCCCAAGATCCCCAGCAGACCCAGAATTATGATTCAGGGGTTATTGAACTCTAATGCAGTATTTCCTCTCCTTAAGAGAGGAAAAGAGGCACTGCTTCTGTGCTCCTCCAAACACAGAGTTAAATTATCCAGTCTCTTTGGAACTCTGCGCAAAAAGGAATGTTAATCAAAGACAAACTTCAGGATCTGGCACAGGTGTTTTGAAGGTTTTAATTCATTATCAGATTTATATAAAGAAAAGCTTTACATTTAACAATTCAAATGCTTAGTTTCAATCTGGTTCTTAATTGTAGTGTCTTAAAAACACTGAAAACATGACCCTTAGCTGACCCACGACTATCCAAATTGATACCAGAAGGAGCTGTAAACTGGCTTCATTGTGAAATTAATGGAATTTTCTTCTGTGATAGATACAGGGAAATAAAGTACAGGTTTAAAAAACATATATTTTGGGAACTGCATCTTAATGGTGTCAGAATTGCATAAATACATGCACAGTTCCAGGAATCTTCTAAAAGAGCCTCTGGGGTTTAATTTTCACATCTACTGTACTCTGGTTATGTACTTCACCTAATCCACTAGCCATTCAATATATATTTTATATTGCCACAATAGTTTGCACACTTATTTTTTAATGACAAAAGGCTCTAATCCTCTTCACATCTGCACTGCAGGTATTGGTGTAGCGAAGGGCTCAGGGAAGGCAGCTCAGCTCTCCAGCCACAGAGACTGCCAGCCTGGGACAGCAAGGAGAAACAGAGACACTGACGCATTCCCAAATTGTTTGGTCGATGCTTTGGAGGGGAGGGGGGGCTAAATCAAAATGAACTATGAAAATAAAAATGGAAATTATTTAACTGCTTGCACTAGAACAAATAACTCCCGGACAATTACAGCAAAATTACCATTCATGAAATGCATAAACACTCACCCTGAGGAACAGCTCTAACAGAAATGATTAGTTAATAAATGTGATTTTTTGTCTAATGGAATATCCATTATAACCAGTAAAAAAGAAACTCCTCTAAGTTTATTTCATTGTTTAACATATGGGCCCTTTAGTGTCTAAATGGTCTCGTCTGTATAGGATTTTAAAATATTCATAGGAAAAATGGAGTTCGAATGCAAAGACTTTGAATCAACTTATTGTTAAGGGGCTAGCCCTTCAGCGCTTGCGAGTCACTGCAATTCCATTTATGTTGACAGAGACAGAAATCTGAGTCACGCTGTCTGTTTACTGATAAGCAAACAATGGCACATGGTAAAGATGTTGAGATGCCTGAAGGACCACAGAGGTGCAGAGGAGTTCTTAGGTGGGGTTACGTATCTGCCTCATTTCTGAAAGCAGTGCACACCGGAGATGACTATCGACCTGGCCTGTTACAAAATGGATAAGGATCGTATTGAAATAAAATGAGAGAACTAAGCTGGAAGACCTAGATACGGGGAGGGGTGTTCAATGTGGATACTGGTGTGACCCAAGACTAGAACCCCGTAAGAGCCCAAGGATTCAGTGGGGTGTTTCCCAGGGCAGAGCAGGAGCTGAGCCTTGAGCCTCCTCCCAAGCCTCAGCTGCGGCGCTGCCTGCCCGTGCGGGGACTGGCTGCTGGGAGAGCTGGGGAGTAGAGAGCAAAGCAGGCCTGTCCTCTAAAGCACTTCTGAAATCTTGGAAGTCAAAATACTTCTTAAAATGTGCTTTTAAACAAAGTTTGGCAAGATCCTACTGCAAGGTAAACAGAAAGTTCAATATGCTTTGTTTAACTTGCTTAATGTATTTTAAGTCTCTCAGTCCTGACGTTTCTTCGTAGCGTAAAGCTCTCCAGATCAGGTTATGTCTTCTCTATTGTAAAACTCTAGTAGTGAAAACAGACGTTGCTTTCAATCTCATCTGTTTACAATTTTGCTTGATTACTATTCCAATAGATTTCAAACTGTGGATTTAAACATTTAATGTTCATATGGCTAGAATTTGTTCCTTTTCTAACAATAACTTTTGGTTACGTTACTCAGTCCTACTCACGTTAGCCTGCATTTTACTTTTATCCAGACACACAATTTTGTCTTCTTAAATCACCTTGACCCAAACTGTCATGATTGTCCTCAGCAATCTTTCACACCAGAGTTATTTTTGCCTTGTTCTGAAAACCAACTCCTAAATCAGCATCTCGAGAACGTGTGAGACTCCAGATGCTGCCAATGGGAACATTTTTCAGAGGTCAGCGCTAGGTATCCAGAACTATTCAGGGTGCATCTGGTAAGAATTCCAGAATTGTGGCCACCATTTCTTTTGGTCATTATAAAAATAATATAGTGCATTGGAACACTTACATTATTTTCTTATAGCAAGAGAATTTCTTACAAGGTCTTTTGATTGGCTGTGTTTTGTGAGAGAGAAAGGCTTACGTGTCCAACTCGGGGATTTTAAAACATCAAAAGCTTTCATTCAGTCTCTGCTGGCACATCATGCCAGCAGTTCCATGTTTAATATGCAGAAAACCCAATTCAGTTCTGCTGTATTTAATAAATAGTTGGAGGATGTAGTAAATACCATTTAGCAGATTTTTAAAGCAGATGAGAAATGATTTAAGTAATCACAGTTTAGCCAAGAGAAAATTACTTCTGTCTGTATGACAAAATAACCCTAAAAGTGCATCACCATCTCCCACTCAGGTGTCTGTGAGGCTTCAGCGTGTCGCAAAAAATCCTTAGTAAGGGTGAGGATAATTAAATGAATAAATCAAGGGTCTACTTTCATTTGTGTAGATTTCTTTATAAAAATGAAACATCTTTCCTGGTGAACCCAACTGAAAATCAGCTTCTTTTCCTCCTTTGTGCCCTGTTTTGCCATCCCTACATTGAGAGCCCAGGAGCAAAATCTGGCGATGGAGACCATGGTCTTGGTGGCACTGACCATCCTGCTGGCACCGCCAGCCCCCTGCTCCCTGTCCTGCCTCCGGGGACACGGGGAACACAACACCCCTTTCCCCTCTGTCACAGCCCCTTGCGTTTGGTGGCTGTGTTCCCAGCTCCTCTCTTCCTTCTCCTCTCTAGGCTAAAAAACCTGAAATTCTGCCAAAGCTTCCTTCTATGTTGTTTTCTAGACGTGACCATTTATTGCTCTTATTGCTATTAACAACTGAAAACTGGACTTTTATTAATGGCAATTCGAATGAGAGCCATGTAACTCTGACAGAATTAGAGCAGTTGTTATTATAACAACCTAGAGCCCACTACTCAAGGGCTAAATCTGCCTGCCTGCCAGAAAACAAGCCAAATTTGATTTTTTTTTTTTTCTGTGAACGTTTAAAATAGAGTGAAAGCATGTGGGACTGGGGAAGGTATGAATCCATCTTTGAATGCAACATTTAAATTGTGTTAACGTGGGGGGAGACAGTAGAAATCCAAATGCAGACTGAGCAGTTCATCTAGAAGCTGAGTTGTGTCAGTGGAGGAGGCACCGACGGCCTCGGGAGCACCGTGACGGGTTTGCAATTCCATGGAAAAAAGTACATATTGGCTGAAGCTGAAGGCAATGAATGTTGTTCACAAAAAGAACTCACAGTCCAAATGAGTATTGCCTCCTCGTTTGTCCCAGGATACTCATTAGTCCAGATGAGGGTTACATTTATAGCAAAAGGGACACAAAACTGAAATGTAATTTTTTATGCGTAATTATTATAAAACTATTTTTTATTATGCTTTCATACTCAATTCTCAAACTGTAGAAGAACGATCAGTCTCTTGAAGAAGGCAAGTTTCTGTATGACCTGGGCACGTGCATTCAGGGGAAAAAAGAAAAATTCCAGTTGGTGATTATAAAGGAACATTAAACATTCTTCATAACAAAGCTGGATTATTTTTCAGAAACCCCAAAACTATACAGTGTCTTTTAAAAATTATGGGAAAATAGTATGTGAAATGTTTTTATACAATAAATAATCTATTTTCTGTAAATGTACAAAATCATTTGTACAGCAAGTAAGAAACTAATACAAATGCAGTAACTGAAAGATATATTTAATTTTATAACTATAATAATTTATTTATGAAATATATCCACATATATATAAAATATATCATATATATTTTGGCAAAGACCTCCCTTTCTTGTTTCAAAGTCTACTACTGCTATTTTAAGCCTATATAACCATTTTTACTGTTAATTTCTTTTCATTTTTCTTTTGGTCTCTATCTTTCTTTTCATAAAATATAATTTAATGTCATCGGGTTACAGTTTAACATATATGCCCTGGGGAAAGTCTGCGTGAAGGTCAGTCAAACCAAAAACATACCTGTAGTGTCACAAGTAAGGGATTTCCTCTCTTTCTTTTTAAATAATATAGAACAGGATTTGCAAAAGTTACTCTTTTTTTCCCTTGCTTACTCTTGCATCCTCCTATCAAAAAAAAAGTCCATAATTTCTGAAGAAATCATTTACACTGAAAAATGTCCAGGGTTGGTTATAATCCTTATTGCCAAGTTTCCGAGTTATCCAGTTATGAAGAGATAAAAATGTGATGTATAGCACTCGCAAAGACGGCTGTACGTACTGTGGATGATACCGTGCACGGGGGCTTAGAACAGGGAACTTACTCTGACTGGATGAAGTTCTGTGTGAAGTTCCGCAGTTCTACCCTTTCATCTCTAGGAAGTTCTTTGGGATGAATAATTGGAGTTCCACTCATCAACTACAGTGCGTCCTCAAATCACTGTAAATGTTTCTGAATGGAACTTTGAAGTGCAGGAGTAATTTGTGCCTAAATTAAGTAATCTATTGAATACTCAATGTATACTCTTAACTTGCTATAGTTTAAAATAATATTTATATTAGCCATTCATATTTATTCTGCATAGATACTGTCATTTAAATATCTGCCACGAAGTTACAATATGATGATTCAGGCTTGCATACATTAACAAGAGAAGTATTTTGTATCTGTTTATTCTTAATGAGAACTCATGTATGGGCACCCTCTCTCTAACTCATCCCCTTCTCCAGTTCCAGCTGCCGGCAGAAAGCTGTGGATGGGTTCTTCAGCCACGGAGCAAGCAGTAAGTGGAACAGTATGTTTCTGTTGAACTTCTTAAAATCACATAGGAAAACATATCTTGAAACTTTGTGTTGCTGAAGTTTGGATCTGCCTTTGAATTTTGCTGCGATAGCGATACGTTCCCTGCCAGGTTACGAGATAAAGGGTATCCTTTTCCAAGACTCTGGCGAGGGGAGTGTGGGAGGACGCTGCTCCGTGCGGGTTGAGGTGCCCCCAGCGTGGCGTTGGTGAAACGGAGGTGTTGCGCACTGCTGAATTCACTGGCATCAGACTGGAGCGACAAGTTTGTCCATCTCAAGGGAGAGTTGTAGTTTAGGTTCTTGCTTCTGAGCTTCAGCAAATAAACATTAAAGCTTTTAAAAAAAAAAACCAAAACCAAGCAAACAAAACCCAAACTACGTAATCACCCAGAACTAACTCCCTGTTACCTGGTAGAACCATGGTTCTACCTCTGCCACGGTTCTACATGGTTCTACCCTGGTGAAGTGTACACAGAGTGAATGCTGCCCAGTTGTCTGATTAGCTCTGATCAAATAATCATAACAGCAAATTTAGCTTGGGGACTTCTAAT
The DNA here is from genome assembly GCA_025774025.1 of Xenus cinereus. Classification (NCBI taxonomy): domain Eukaryota; kingdom Metazoa; phylum Chordata; class Aves; order Charadriiformes; family Scolopacidae; genus Xenus; species Xenus cinereus. The sequence goes on along the minus strand of JAOXJK010000005.1, from coordinate 915,987 downwards.
GCAAGTGCTTTCCTGCACAGCAAAAACTTTTGGGTAATGGTGTGACTTTTTTTAAAAAAAAAAAAAAACTTTCCTAATTCTACTGGCTGCTTCATTTTACCCAGAACTACAAGTATTTGTTTATCCTGACACCATTTTGCATTTCGTATGTAGCAATAGCTGATTTGGGTAGGTTTGGAACTGAACTTTTTGAGACTGGCCGTTAGGTCACAGTAACCTCTTTATATCTGACGTTTAAAGTAGATTTATTTTTCCTTCCAAATACTTTTTCCACAAAGTTTTTTCTGTTTCTTTACCTTGACAATTTAAGTTTTACTGAAGCACTGCTCTGGGACATGTAGCTTAAGTTGTTGCAGTGCTAAATGAGCAAAAAGATGATAGACAGGAACAGCCCTTGCCCTAAAAAAAAAAAGAAAAGTAAAAAGGGGGACTGTTGCCAAAATATGTATTGGCTTATAGCCAAAGAATCCAATTTCTGAAGGAGCTCTATCAGCATGAGGTAGATTGTAGTCATTCTGTGTATACTAAAGGTTATTTTAAAAAATAAATTAAAAAAACAATCAACTAATGGGCCAAATTCTTCTCTTATTTAGCAAGAATTGATAGTATTCAGTTGGAAGAATTTAGAGTTCTGCAAATACAAAGCAAACTTAAGGAAAATTAATACTTCTTTTCAACGTTAAACATCTGTAGCGTACCTGACTGTTCAGAATCCTCCAAACTCTCTGTGCTATTGGACGAAAGTGTGTTCCTCCTCCCTGCATAGGTCTTTCTCCTCTGTCTCATTTATTGATCCATGATTTCTGGGGAAGAGAGATTTTCGAAGCTTGTCACTGTGTTCTCATCAATTGCCCATACAAGCCATTCATAAAATGACAATGTCACGCTCTTCATTAGACCAGATAAAACCTAAAACATTTAAAAACAGTGCAGTATTAAGCACGCCCCTGACTGGCCAGGAGATCTGCTATTTCACAGCTACCACATCATAAAAAGAAACAGCAAAAGGGAAGCTCGGAGCAGCGCTGTTCTGGGTCTGGCCTCTGTCTGTTAAACTCTCTTGATTGTCACACCTGAGTTTTCTGGCTTTTGTTGTTCCTACTCACTCCCCCGTCAGGGACACGAACCAGTGGCTGTCTCAGTGCTTGGCTGCTGGCCAGGGTTAACCCACCACAACTGGAGATGAGAACTTTCTTTAAAATCAATATATTTGTTAATCGGTTTCATTTTACATGTGCAACTTGATTAATTTATCTCCATTCAATAGTCAAATCAAGTAGCCAGTTTGCAATATTAAAAAAAGATACTCACCGTCTCCTGTCTTGCGTTATTCTGCAAAACTGCATACACTGTTTGTCGTGAGCATCCAAACAAGAACACCGAAATGAAGACTGGAGAGTGCTTTGCATCTGCCCTGTAGACCTTTTGCCTCTAAAACTGCCTCTGAAGTTGGAGAGCCCGTATGGCACAGTCCTCCTGTTGGGAGAATGACAAATATTGTGTATTTCAGGAGCCAAGTGAAATGATATTCCATATCTCTTCTGTTTTAGAAAATACATCTCTTGATGCAAAGCAATAAACAGCAGCACAAAAATCAAACGCTTTGCTTATGTCAGAAGTTCTCTATAACGGATCACAGCTTCTGCTCAGTCGGCTCAGGCTTTCACCCAGGTTATAAAGTAGCAGCCGCTCGGCTCAACTGGCAGAATTAACTGGTAACTACAGTGGCTGTCTGAAAACCTTTGGATTACCTACCAGCTGATACAAACATGTCCCCAGCTTAGAGCTTATTTTCCTGCGTATTCCCATATTGTGTTGGTTAGCTCCCACAAACACACACAATTTGTGATGCTCAGTGCTGTAGCTGGTCTGGTGATAAAGGAGCTCTGCCCATTTCCACCAGATAAGTAACATCTTGTCGTCGTTGTCATCTTCACGATTCAGAGCCTGATTTGCTATAAATTTTATCACTGAGAAATGGAGAAAACTGTCAGCATGATTCTTTTACTGCGTTATGTTTGGAACATGACCCATGGAGTTACAAAAATGAGAAACAGCTCGATAATCTTCCTCATATGTATCTAATGGTACTTTTCTACGAGAGATGATACTCTGTACCACAGCACCCCAGGAAATACTAAGACGTAGTTCTCTTTATTTCCCTGCAGTCTGGCATGCTTTGTTCTTTAATGGGTTATATTCAATATTATTATCAGGAAAGGACATGCTTTGTTACTGCCTGCTAACCGCCCAAAACGGCTGGGATGTTTAGACTGATGTCATAAATTATTCTCCTACAAGTTGTTGAAGAATCTCAGTTGATGGCAGGTGTACACCACATGGAACTTCTGGAGACCCGCTGAAATCCCTGGGTACTGGGGGGGTGGTCTAAGCAACCCACAAATACTAAATATCTGAAAAGAATCTCATCTTCAAAAGCAAGAAAGAGGAGCGGAGGAGAAAAAAAAAGGCAGGGGAGAGGAAGCAAGAACAGATCTAGAAGGGTTACAGAAAGGTTACAGAACAAAGCCTGAATAATCAGTCTGGAACCACTAACTTCACATAGTTGTACTTCTTTCATTTGCTTTCACAAAAACATCATTAGGCTATTAATTGAAACCTGCAAATTTTCCATTTTCCCACACTCATGGTGGGCTGAAAGGTTCAGAAACATTATTTTCCTAATCTCTGCAATAATTTTTGATGTAACATCAGTAGAGTTGATGCAAATCGCTCATTCAAACCTCTGCACTTACAGTACATACGAGCTTCTAGCAGCACGTCTCCTCTTTCACAGCCTGAACCAGAGCACACCCACCAAATACAGATTTATCACAAAATGATACTGAAAGATAGACAGTCACAAACAGTATTTCTGTATGTCAGACACCATGAGATGGTCTTTCTCCAGCAGACGCTGGTTTCCCTCGCCTATATAGAGAAAATTGTTGCATATTTTCACTACTTCCTTCATTCTACAGCTCTGCTGGGCACTGGGAGAGACCAGGAACATGCATATTAGTCTTAGAAGACTTTAGGACTTGATTTTGGCCCCGTTCTCAAACAGTCGTTTAAAAAGCTTTTTGTTGTGTTCAGAATTAGTGGTGATTTTATGATTGAAGAGTATTAATAATTCTATACTGCCATCTACTTTAGAATAATGAATGCTAAATAGCTAATGTGGGTAATTTCTAATATAAATAATTGCTTATTATCATATTCTTTGTACATTCATGTTTTTTATGAAGTAGTGGCTGGTATTTAGAGACAGGAGCAGGAGGAAGTTCCTATATTTTTAAGAGTGGCAAGCCCTCCATGAAAACTGTCTGCTAAAATTCTGTTATTCAACCCCCTGCTCAGATTTAGGCTGAAATGAAGAGACAAGTTTTGCTTGGTCCAGCCAAACGTGAAACCCCTGTTTCGTGGCAGACAGCTTGACAGGGGATAAAGAAGCTTTTTAAAGCTTTTGCAGATGTCAGCCCACATTGTGCTAACAAGACATGCTGCGGTATGTTATTCTCATTATTTAAAGTGGTTCCTTGGTAAAAAGTCCACTTTTCCAAGATCCGGTACCGTTCTTTCTTCCTGACTCTCGAAAAGGGAATCTCTGTGGGACTAAGCTGCGGTTCGCCCTGTGTCAGAGGTTCTGCCTGAGCAGCCAGAGAGGAGAAGGGCACGTGTGCCCCGTAGCTGCTGCAGTTTGCAAATTAACAGACCAACTAGGATTATCATCAACGTCAGTCTTATCTTAATACATCAGTGTGTGAACTACAGGGACTGAGGAAAGGGCGCACTAACAGCCTGCTGTCTTTCCTAAGAGACAGTGAATTCCAGCAAACAGGCAGGGGTGGGGAACGCAGTGTAATTACAAGTGATAAGAAACATGAATCACAGCCCTAAGCAAAGGAGGAGACTAGTGCTTCTTTCTCATGAAGTGCCTTATGTTCTATGAAACTTAAAATGTTTCTAAGAGTATGCTTCATCTCTTGGAAAATGTCTTCAAGACCACTTCGTTCTCAGAGGTCCATAAATACATGCCAATGCAATGACACTTTCAAGTGTAAGAATTTTAACTAGAACGCCCAAGCAAAAATTTTTATGTAAGCTAATGTGCAGATGTGCCAATCAGAGATGGAAATAATAATTCTCCCAATATGCCTGGCTTTGATTTCTAAGCCAAAAATCCAAACCCAAAGCAGATAAACTTTAATAGCAACACAGAGTCTTCCCAACAGTATTCAGAAAGAGCTAAAAAATATAGTAGATGTTTTCTTGCCTGTCAGTTACTCTGCAACTCATAAATCACAACATTTAAGCAAATGTTAGTGCATGTAGGGTTATCATTCCAGCAGCGGAACGTGTTGGGATTTCAAGTCAGTTCATGCCTCTTTCTCAGCACTTCAGAAAAGAGAGGAGACGCCAAAGAGGTTCAGTTGAAGGAGCAGCAGAAGCATTTGCCTAGCAGCATGCTTAATCTTAGATTGGTACAAGTGATTAACAAATGCTGCTTTTTATTGTTATTATTAATATTTTTTATGGTGCTGCAATGCTCAGGTTCAAAATGACTAAGTAGAATCACGATTTCTACGTGCTGAATAGGAATTGCTGTCAACGTGTAATTGTCACCAAGCATTTGTGTGGCAAAGAAGTCTCTTTGCTTTCCTTCTCAGGTGAGACATCTGTGTTCTTTAGTCAGGGCTGGCTGCGGGGTGTGCGCAGCAGTGTGTCTCCAGAGCAAGAGGAGGAAGGGCAGGACTGTCGGCCAGCCATCTGCTGGGCTTCTGGGGATGCTGAACAACCAGCTCCCTGACACTGTGCTCCTTGCGGTTATGACCAGGTCCCTGGCCAAAGCACTGGCTAAGAGCCATTTACAAACTTTCTCAAAATTTTTATGTAAAATCCATACATTCTTTAAATTTTTCAACATTTACATTTCATGAGGAATGTTGAATTTCTGACCTTTAACTCAGTAGGCATCATTTCTTCCTTTAGGAGAACAGTTCTCCTGAAGCAGTGAAATGGGTTTCCACGTATTTAAAAGCTAATGTGCATGGTGTGTCCTTTACACCTTTCTTCTCTACGGAGTGGAGAACAAGCAAACCTGTGCCGCTTGGGATCAGCCTCTCCAAGGAACATCTCTGAACTGGTATCTGTGTGGCCACACACAAACCTGAGCTTTCTGTGGAAGTCACCCTCTTTTGTAGAGGTCAGTTACCAGTAAGACCGCTGCAGCCGGGGACTGGGTGCACAAACCTCTGCATGCTCAGTTTTAAAGCACTTGCTAAATTACAGAAGGTCTGAGTCTAAGGAAATAGTTTCTGCTTCAGTATAAACTATTTGTTCTTGAGTCTGTATGTAAAAAAAAAAAAAAGATGCTAATGCAACTCTCCAGTACCTGGAATTATTCCATATGATGAAATTGTAATTAGTCAGTGCAGGAGATCTGTTATCTGAAGATATATATATATCTCTTAGAGAGAGAGAGCAGCACAAAGCTAATGAAAGCCCAGTGTGCTGTTGTCGCTTGCAGTGGAAGGAGCACACAGCAATCTCTAGGGCAGCCAATGTTTCTCCGAGAATTTTAAGAGAAAAAAAGTACAGATCTGCAGATTGGATACTCAGGTGCTGAAATAACCTACAGTATTTCTGGACTTTGTGTCCACAAAATGCAGTCACAATTGCTCTCCCTCTAAAGGTCAGCCAGCTCTTGAAACAAGTTTTTGCCATTAAATGAACAGAAATAGACGTTTGTTGAAAAAGACAGGAAGCACTGAGCAACAGCAAAACAGCTATTCTGATATCGGTGAGTATTTCCCACAGAAAAAACCTGCCCATGGAATGATTTCTACCTTCAAGTCTAGTGGGGAAGTACGATTTGCCCAAGTCCTGCTGCCCCTCGTTTGTACTCCAGTGAATGTTCAGAATTCAGGCAAATCCAATTGGTTTATTTTAATTTTTATACCATATGGCTGAGTTTCTCATGCTATGTTATAATTGACCTATGAGCTGCTATTATTTTCTACTTTCCCAGCCACTTCAACACAGTAGATACCTCCAGGGCACTGAGAGTTTCAGCCAAACCAAAGGGATGAGGGGGTTGCAGCAATCATCTCAGATGCTGTGATTTCAGTATTCAGCAATATATTTTCTGGCGCCTGTCCAGGCCAGCGAGGCTCCCAACAGTCTCCAGTGTTTTCAGACAATCTCAAAATGGATGAGATCCCTGTAAGGACCACTGAGAACAAAGAACGGGGAAAGGAAGCAAAATTTAACATCCTCCAAGTGAAACAAAATGTCTCTAGAAGGAAGATATTTCGGTGTATGCTTTGATATAAAGCGACTGCAGTGATACTGTGTATTCTGTAGGTGAAGAAATCATCAGCTGCTCTGAAGGCTGGCTCCAGCTCTGGCTGTAACAGGCATATTTTTTTAACAGACTACTTCACTATAGGTTGCCTCCCACAGCATCCTGTCCTTCTCATCCTCACCATCATCATTTAGGAAGCAAAACACCTTCTTCAAAGAAGTGCCTGACTTGTTGGTTTTCTCTCGCCCTAGCCCCGTGCTCCGTTCGCAGACGTGGTACTTTTTCAGAGTAGCTTTTCACAGTTAAAATTATTTGCAGAGGAAACTTAAACTTTTATCCTTTATAGCCACACCTTAATTTTCCACATCCTCAATTCAGTAGTGGCCAGTGCTCCTAGATACCCAAGAGGCTCCTGATAACCAAAAAGAGGTACCTCCTCAATCTTGCCCCATCTGGTTGAGTCTTCGCTTTTGTTTTTCCAGTCTTATTCTCTAATTAATACTTGCTAGTTTGTGAGGACCCAAATTAGTTATCGTTAATTAGCTATAGCTAACATAGTTAATAAGCTAAAGACTGCACACATCTGCTTATCATCCTGTTCCACCAACCGCGTGAGTTCTTGGATTTCCCTCCTCCTGGGACTCCCCGGTACCCGAGTACAGGACTGTGAGAGGCCGAAGGCCTTGTATCACGAGTCATCCCCCTCCTGCAGCTGTCAAAATGATGTTATACGTTTTCTTTTTCAAATATGATCAGAAAAATACCTTGAGTTGTTGAGTGAAAGGCCAGGTATGTTTCTTGAGGTAAGCACTACGAAGTCAGGGCAGGGGGTGTATTTTTGCATTAACAGCCCAAGCACCCGAGCGGCTGGAAGCGCTCGCCTGAGCTAATAAACTGAGCCGCTGCTTCACAGAAATACCTCTCAAAACAGCACTGCTCATAGCCTTCGTACCAGTCATCATCTGCTCCCAGTTTTATGGCAAGGTATACGATTGATAGTTTAAATACATAAATAAAATCCAGTGCAGTGTTTTCTGAGAGGCCCAAACTGCCATTACTCTGGCTGTCAGGGAGTAGTTCTGGTAAGTGGGCTGGTTCTAGCGCAGACACAGGTAAATCCCAAAGGGCAGAGCAGCTGGAAAATATGGATGAAAGGAATGAAGCTAGGTATCAAATGGTAGCTTTTACAAACTGAATTAGAGTAGTTATTGCCAGCTTCTGCAGCCACCGCACCAGCGCACACAAAGAACCCACTCCAGCACGTGTTTCTGCCACGCTCCACAGTGTGTACAGTTCGAAATCCACTGCTGCTTTAAAAACAAATAAAACAAAAACCTGGGGGGAAAACAAACACATGGTGTTAAAATTCAAGACTGCTGAAAGTGACTGTGGTTTGACAGCCCTGGAGACTGTATTCTTAGAATTAGACCAACGTGAGCAGCAGTGGTGAAATTTCAAGGCATCAGCTCTTGGTGTCTCGCCCTGCTCCTGCAACCACAGCAGATTTAGGCTGTGGAGGGAAATAATTTCGAGTCTTTCTGAGAATACTGCTGTCAAAATCAATACTGGCAGTACAGTAAATAGGCGCTACAGGAAGGCTAAGGGGATATATTCTACTTTTAGATGGTGGAGGGCATGCGAGCTGTGCAGGTTTCAGACAGTAAGACACTGAAAGTGTCACTGAAGTGAACTCAGTGCACAATTTAAATATGCAAGAAAAATAACTATGTTTGATTAACAAGCCTAAAAATCGAATCAGTTTGTTCATGGTAAAACATAACAATAACAGCAGAAGCCTGTTACTATGTTCAGTAAATCTATTTGAAATACTCTCCACTTGATGGGAAGATTTGTGCAGCTTTTTAACACCAAGGATCCTCCAATTTGGAGGATTACAAATATTTACAATCTGTCATTTAAATTTTCCCAAAAATTTGTAACTAAAAAAAAAGGAGAAAGTTAAAAGGAATTGATGGAGATAAGGAAGATTATCTGCTTTATACTTGTATTTTTTCTAGCAGTGAGTATGGCCACAGATTTCATAGCTTTAGTTATTTCAGTTGTTAGTAGCTTGTTAGGACTTTTCTTTTTATTCTTCAACATTCAGGCTACATTAGGACATACAGTGCATCCACACAGTCTGATCTCAGTAGCATCCACATGTATAAGACAAATAGAGTTCAGAGAACATGTGGATAGTAAAGTCTGCAAAATGCAGGGCAACCTTCATTCAGAAAAATAAAATTAACTCAACAGGAGATTCATCACTTCCCTTTTGGCACCCAGTTCTGATGGTTAACCATGCGCGCTGTTTAACCGACAGATCAGCTTCCTCATTTGAACTGCCTGGCTCCCAGCCACTGTTTTATCATCACGCCTTTGGCTAGCAGGTATGTTCAGTCTGATCTATTAAGATTATAAGCACATGCTTAATTGTTTTGCTGAACAAGAGATCTGTGTAGTTTTATTTCTAGTAATATACAGGACATCATCCCTTCTTATCTAATAATGAAGATAATTCTCAAAAAGTGGGGTAGTTGTAATTCTTCATAATACCACTTAATATCCATAAGGGTGAAAAGCACTTTAAACTATGCTACGTGGGCTTCTGTTCAACAAAATGAGATGCATGTAACAAGAAGATGTGCTGAAGGAAAAGTCAGCCAGCAGAGCATCCAGTTAGAACAGGAGTGTCCAACTGGTTGGCTGAAGCCTCCTTTTTTGTCACAGCATCCCGAGGCATCGCTCCCTCTATATGAGCAGAACCACGAGTGAAGCAATGACAGGGTACAAATTGCTTCCATTCTAGGATGACTTTCTGATGGTGACCTGAGCCGGTAATGATCAAAGACCATTAACTTGTAACTCTTAGAGAGCTGACTGCATGTGGAATCAGCTGCTGTTGTCTGTTTAGCTTCTGACAAGTCCTGGACTCCCAACAAAACCATTTGTCATCGCTTTCAGGAAAGATCAGAAAACGAAAGTTATGAAGAGCCTTTCTCACCCCAACAGGTGTCATGTTAGGTCAGGAAAAGGGGTTTCACAGGGGAACTATCTGGAGTCAACCTAGTGCTAAGGAATATCTGACTTGAGTATGTCACAGAAACAAACTGCTTCTTCATTCGAGTGACACAAAGCGCCACATTCCTTGTGTAGTGTCCCCACGTGGCCACACTCTGTGAAACACTCGCCATACCCTCTACCGGTATGTCCCCCAGAGCAAAGCAGTGGCCCACCAGTCAGTGCTTGCCCTTGTCGCTCCTGAGAGGAACCAGATGTGCGAGTGCAGAGGATGAGAGCAGCAAACACAAGGTCTGACCAAATCCCTCCTTTCACTCTGTCCATGGAATCCCCAATTCAGAAATCCATGTGATTGGCAGAGAGAGCTTGGACCATCGTTTAAGCTGATCTTCAGAACATGGCCACAGAATGTCATTCAGCTACTCCTCCGTTGAGGATAACAGCAAATACTGAAATAAGACATGTCGTCTAGGAAAAAAGAACCTTTTGCCTTGATTTAGACGTTTCAAGAAATGATTATTTTTAGTGTTTAGTCTGAGTGAGGAAATACCTTCACCATTGTGGATCTATGCTAACTGTCCTTTGAAAGTGTCTGGATTATTGCCATAAATTCATAAATTCTTGTTATACTTTTATTTCAGAATTGAAGACCGCTTGAGTATCTGATACTGTGTCCTTAGGATAGTATCACTTCTTACAGTTCTCACCTTTTAATCTTTTACTGATCGCTCTGAGCATCTCTAAAGCTTCATGCAGCAACATTAATGTTATTAATTGAACCACATTTGCTGTCTGATGCATAAGTTCAGTTCATATTGAAATATAGGACCCCTTTGAAGAAGCGCAGATCTAAAGGAAGTCTCTATTTTCTTCTCTAACTTAGAGAATTAAGCAGCAGGTTGTGGCTGTATTACCTCAGTGGGTACTGTTTAAAAGACAAATCATTCTTTCTTCTTTAAAATGTGTCTGTAGCTATAGATCAAGATAAGCGTAATTAATCACTTGAGAAAAACCCATACATTGCAAACTAATTCCTGAGTAATCAATCTTATCAGTGAGAACAATTTACCAGCTTTCAATTATCTTTGTTATGCAGTCTTTTTCTACACCCCATAATTGCCTTGTTCTGCTCTGACTTACCTGACTTTCTTTAGGTCATCTTCTTTCCCACTTAAGGCTCCCACTGTTCCCAGCATAAAGTCTCCCTCTATCAAAATAACTCTAATGCACCCAGTGGTCTGGCCTAACCCCAGCGGCTCACGGAGGAGCATAAAGCAACACTGAGACGTGTGTGCGGAGCTGACTTCTCATTTCATTGGCAAGAGCCTCAGAGGCTGCATATTCTGCAATTTGTGTTTCCCACAGCTGCCACCCTGCTGAGGTGAGGGGTTTCTCAGCAAGGACAGGCATTAGGATAGGAACAGACCCTCTATCATCACTCTGCCTCCAGCAGTTTCAGTAAAAACTTTAAGCGCTTTTCCAGAAAAGGAGGAGAGGCCGTGACCAAGATTTGTTTTGAATATATTAACAACAACGCTTAACAGCCTCCCCTGGGGGGAAGGAACCAGAGGAGGAAATAAAGTTTGTCTCTGAAGTAGGGAGGAGAGAGTAACCTGGAAACAGAAAATATTAAGGAATTTGTGATGGGAATAAGAAATGATAAAGTGAAGACGTAAGTCAGGGGAAATAAGAAAGAAAAATAATAATAAAAAGCTGTTGTAGTGTTTGATGTAGGAAATAAAACCCCAAAAGATGCGCCAAGTAAATAAGCAGGAAAAAGATCAGAATCAACAGGAAAACTTCCCCAATCTTTAACACCATCTTTCTGGCCTCCCATTGCGTGTACGGTCAAAGTTGCATTAGAGCCAGATTTTTAGTAAATATAAACACTTTGAACAACACGTGTGCCACAGCAACATAAAAGCCCTGTTTACAAACAGCCAGGCTGTGCAGATCCAGCGGTTACTGCCGGGCAAGAGAAGCAGCGTAACTCGGGGGGGGGATATTAAATTGCAGAAGCAGGTCTGATTGTTCTCATCCACAGCCCAAAGCGCCTTTGGACTTGCTGGGACGTCGTTCCAGGTGGGACACGGGGCCAGAATTAGTGCCTGGTCATTCAGACGTGGGATGGGAAATCTTAATCCTGAATAACCCAGCGCCAGCAGTGGTGTTAGGCTGGGCGGGTGCACGTCTTTGGAGCACAGTAGCTAAAATGTAGCATTCTATGTGGGTATTTAATATTCAAATTGAATATTGGAATTTAATATATTAATTCTAGAGCTTGCATAGAAATGTCCGGTCAAATGGCATAAAAATTAGGTGCAATAAGAATCAGAGTCTCCTAGAACTGACGTCAGATTGTCACCAGCTAAAATACATACCAAGCAGCGGGGGTAGACTTTGCGTATCTGAGAGATCTGCTGTTATTTTATGTACAACTAACTCCCAGTAAGAAAGCAGACACTTCTAGCCCCAACTGTTTAATATTTGGATTATTATACATACTTCATTGCTAATGCTATAGGTATCATGAAAATGTCAGAGATCTCTACTCTCTACTTTCAGTTCCTTGGTGGTGTTTGCACAAAACTTGCAGGTAGGAAAAAATCCTCTACATCACTGAGTGCACACTATTAATGCACATTTAATACTTTTCCCACTAGAACGAAAATTATAATTCCTGTAGACTTAAGACAGGATATCCTAAAAAAAAAAAAAAAGAAGGGGTGGAGGGTGTTCAAAAGCAGCAGAATTCTATTTATTCGGTGCGCAGTGGCAAAGGAGTGTCCTTCCACATTTTGACTGGTGAGCTCTGACTTAAATACACTGAGTCATAATATTTGGCTAAAATAACTCTAAGTAATCCCGGGGGGGATTAGTGCAGGTATGGACCCCGAGGATGAATGGCTTGTGTGGGTACATGATACTTAGGGGTTGGTAGAAGTTCAAAAGACCCGTCATCAGGCATGGCCTCTAGCCAGGACACACGTGAATTTACAAATTAAGCGCCCTAAACCCCATTTGACTTAACCTATTTTACTGCTACTTTCAATTTTTCTATTCCTTTTGTTATTTTAATCTGATTAAAAGCTTTGCAATAGATTCAAAGGCAGATCCGAGTCAGAACAACTGTTCCCAAAGGGCAGCCGGTGGAGACCTCGATGGCGTGTGTAGAAGCTCCCAGTCACACAGTCCGACGATCTGGAATTCTTGAGGTCCATCAGAAGAAATCTGTTTTCAGGTTCCCCCGATCGTTTTTTAATGAACTGATCGCTGTAGCTGCTACCGGACCGACTCCTGTCGGCCCGTGAGAGGCTTTCGAGTCCTTTGGGCTCTTTCAGCCACTGGGAGAGACAGGACGGAGGGACGGGTCGCGGAGAAGGAGGCCTCTGGGGTGCGGGCAGAGCCCCTGGCTTGCTGAGCTCTCGCCAGTGAGGGCTGTCGGCCCAGCCCCGCTCTTTGCGGGGCTCCCCCCGCACTGACCCCCGGGACAGCGGGTGTCCCGAGGCTGGGCTCGGAATGAGCTGAAGCAAGAACTAGCGCTCGCCGTTCCCATAAAACCTAACTGTAAAAGGCGCTGTTTTGTAACATCTTAAATCGGGTATACTGAGGCTTTCAAAAATTATTATTTTAATGTCAAAGCATTTTTCCACATGAATTTTTATCAAAACCAGTACAGTTGCGCGCACACACACTATTCCTCCTTTCCCAAGCAGCGGTTTATTAGAAACAGATCTCCCTCCGAAGCAGCCACCCCTCTCCCCGCCGGTGCTCCTCCGACGGGGCGGCTCTCGGCCCCCGCGCCCCCCGCCCGCTCCCGCCTGGCCGGGACCCCCGGGAGAAGCGGGGAGGGAGGGGGGGGCACCGGGCGCCGGGGGCTGTGGCGGAGCCAGGCCGGTCAACGCACGCTCCCGCAACCCCCGCGGGCCCCCTCTTCTTTCCCGCTGAGCCCCCCAACAGGCAAAGTGCCTCTGCCCGCACCGTACCGCACCGTCGGGCCGGGCAGGGGTCCCGCCGCGCTGCCCGCAGGGCTGCGGAGGTGTTGGGTAAAACTGTCCCCTCCGTGTCCCTGCTGTCCCCAGCACCCTGCAATGTCCCCACTGTCCTTGCACCGTGTCCCCACTGTCCCCAGCCTCATTCAGCGTCCCCGTTGTCCTTGCACCGCGTCCCCACCGTTCCCAGCACCCAGCAGCGTCCCCGTTGTCCCGGCACAGCCGGTGTCTGACCCTGCTCCCGGGGCTGAAGGGGAGCAGCCGCTGGGCACCCCGGGGGTGCAGCCCCCGGCACGGCTCTGCGGGGCAGGGCGGGGGGGGCTGCTGGGCGCCGGCAGGATGAGGCGTCGGGGGACGGATCCTGGGCGGGCGGCGGCTGCTCGCTGGCCCCGGTCCTGCGGGGAAACCCACGGTCCCTTCCTCCGCGCGTGCAGCGACGTGCCGGGATGGCGGGCACACGGGGCTGGCGGTGCCCACCGTACCCCGGCCCCGCCGGCCGCCCCCGGTGCTGCCTCCGCCTCTGCCGCTGAAGGCGCCCCCGCTGCTCCCGGCGCCCCCGGCCCGGGGACCCCGAGCGCTTCCCGGCCGTGCTCACCGGAGACAGCCGGAGCGGCTCACCCCTTCCCGACAGGGAGGGCTGAGGGGGCGGGGGTCCGCCATCCCCGCCTGGCCGCAGCCGTCAGCGCCGCCGGCCGAGCCCGGGGACCCGGGAGGCCCCAGGAACCGCCTGCGCGGAGCAGAGCCCGCCCGGGCTTCCCGGCCAAGTCCCGGCGCAGAGGAGGCGCCGAGCAACGGGGATCCAGCCCCGGCCCTGCCAGGCGGTGGGGGATGCTCTGCCCGGGAAGGGACCCCCGGGGAAGGTGGTACCCGCAGTGCTCACAGCCCCAGGGCATCCCCGGTGGGACCGCGGGAGCGGGGTACCGGGCACGGGCACCGCCGAACCGCTGTGCCAGCACGGCGGCAGGTGTGAGCGGGCTGGGCCCAGCCGTGCCTCCCCCGGCAGCTCTGGAGGGAGCCCCCCCGTGAGGTTTGAGGTGTGCATGGTGCCGGAGCCACGCAGGAAAGGAGCTGCAGGGAAGGAGCGAAGCACCACAAGGATAGAGGGGTGGGCAGGGGCTGGCAGCCCGGTGGGATGCCCAGGGTGGGAGGTGGGGGTCTGAGTTGGGGGTCCCAGGGGCCATCATCCAAGTGAGGGGGAATGTCTCTTGGTCCTGCCTCTCCCCTCGCCCCAAAGCAGGATCCTCCAAAAAGCCACGATGCTGCTGCTGGCGCGGCTGTCAGCCTCCCATGAGCTTATTTTCCACCCCAAAAAGACTTTCCCTGCCTTTTACTTCTTTTATTGGGATTTTCTACAGCCTCGAGCCACAGGGCTGGGCCCAGAGGTGGGACGGAGCAGCCTGGGCTCGGGCCACTGGCACTCTTTGGTGGCAGCTCTGCGTTTACTCAGCTGGAGCAGGCAGGGGAGCAGAGCTGGCATCTTGGGGTGCCGATCCCATCCCCGTTTTCATCCCTGTCCCTTCCTACAAGTCCCCACGGGGCTGTCCCAGAGCCCTCTGCAGCCCATGGCACTTGCAATCAGCCCGGGGTCCCTGGATCCCCTTGCCCAGGGGCCATGGAGGCAGCGCAGGACTTGGGCTGGTGCGAGAGGCCATCTGGCCGCAAGCATGGCTTTGTGTTCCTCCCGGGTGAGAGCAGCCCTCTCGGGACAGGCCAGCGCCAAGTGGGGCTGTGCTTGGCTGTGGGGAGAGTGGGACGGGGCCCTTCAGCCCTGCAACATCCATGGATGCTCCTGAGGGATGGGGTCCCCTGGCCCTGCATCACCCAGGAATGCTCCTGAGGGATGGGGTGCTCCGTCCCGGCAGCACCTGGGATGTTCCTTCCCCATCAGTGGCTGAGAGCAGGGGACGGCTGGGACTGGGCTGGCGATGGCACGGGGCCCAGACGTCTGGCGCGCAGGATGATGCTTTGTTACATGCCTGTCTCTCGGAGCTGGATGGTGGGAAGGGTTTTGCTGGGAGCTGAGGCATCTCCCGCATCCTGCTGAGGGCTCTGGAAAGGGCCCAGGAGGGGAGGCTGCCCTCGCTGGCGTGACTCAGTCCCCACGTGATGGGACTTTCTAGGTTTGCTGAAGACCTGGCACCTCTCCGCACCCTCCTGGCTGGGGTGCTGGGCCCAGCGCCCAGCTCCGGGGCAGGAGAGGCCAGCGGGGCTGGCCCCACTCCCGGCTCCCCAGGGCCAAGGCACACACAGCTCGGCAGGCTCTGGCGCTCCGATTCAGCCTCGCTCAGCACTTCCAGGGATGTTATGAATTTCCCCATGCAGCTTGGCTCAGAGTCAAGCCAGCCGCGTCCACACGGCCGGCAGCTGCCAGCTCCTGCTGCGGGACATGCCTTAAAGGCGCCGTAGCCTGTCCCGGCAGGGATTTCCGCCGGATGGCTGCCGTGACCCCCCACGGCCCCGGCATCCTGCAGCCAGAGCAGAGGTGGCAGCAGGGCCAAACCCACCAACTTGGCATCGGAGCTTCTTGCACCACCAGTGCTGGTGCTTCTGGGAAAGTCTGCTGCTCTCCATAGGTGGAGAAGCCCCCCCGGGACCCTTAGTGCCAGGGTAGTCCCAAAAGGGGGTTTCTCCCTTGGGGTGGAAGAGCTGAATCCCGGGGATGCTGGTGCCCAGCACCCGGTGCCGGTGCTGCTGCCTGCCTGGCTCGCTGCCCCGAGCTGCCCTGGCATGGGAACCACAGGCTGAGGCCGAGGTTGGGGCTGCCAGCCAAGGCAAATGCTTTGGCAGCCACCAGGCTGGCCACAGGGCTTGTGCCCAAACCACTGGGCAGTGCCACATCCACCCGGCGGTGCCCAGGAGGGTGGCTAAGGACTTGGGTGCACAGGTTGGGTGAGGGATCTCAGGGCTGGGCGAGGGGTAAGTTTGTTGAGGTGGTGGTGGTGAGGCGGGGCCGGTGCTGGTGCGGGGCGGCCGTCCTGCTCCTGTGGACTGGGGCCGGCCGGTAGCCATGGAGCGCGCGCGTGGCCGGGCGGCCCCGTGGGGCCATTGTGATGTCACTGGTGAGGTTGGCCGTGGAAGGCGCCTCGCCCCGGCACCCCTATAAAGCAGGGGGCAGAGCCGTGACCCCCAGCAGACAGGACAGGGTGGCCGGAACCCGCACTCGCCCG
>JAOXJK010000005.1:853724-899400 GCA_025774025.1 Xenus cinereus | reverse complement strand
GCCCGGGGCACCGTCAGGCGGGTGCCGGGCGCGGCGGGGGGGCGGCCCCGGCCCGAGGGGCGCCGCTCGGCAGCGAGTCGGCGTAAAGCCCTGCCTCTGCCGACGGGGCTTCACCGCGCACCGGAGCGGGCTGCGGCTCCCAGCCCGGGGGAAGGAAACCCACCCCCGGGGAAGGAAACCCACCCCCGCCCGCGCGTGTGTGTGTGCGTGTGTGTGCGTGAAGCCCTCGGTACCTGCAGTCGACGTAGCTGTAAGTCCAAAGAGGAACAATAAACCCAGCTCCATTAAACCCCAACGGCACGCTCGCGTAACGGCGGGCAAAGGTGCGCCGATCCCGGAGGGATCCCGGAGGCGGGGAACGTCCCGCACCCGCCGCTCCCGAGCCCGCTCCCGGCCGAGGGTCCTTCTCCGGCGGCGCCGCTGGTCCCGGCGGGAGCGCGGTGTCAGGGGGAGGGGAGCTCCATGGCGCGGCGTTCCCCGCGCCCGGCAGAAACCCGAGCTGCAGACGCCTCCCACCCGCCGGCACCCCCCGCCTCCCGCCGCCGCCCCCCGGGCCCGCAGGTGACGGGACGGGACGGGACGGGCCGGGGCAGCGCCGCCCGGGGCGGGAGGCTCGGCTCGGCTCGGCACCGCCCGGTCCTTGTCCCGGGCCGGGCCGCCGCCGGGACGCGTGGGTGGCTCCGGGGGGGGGGGGCTCGTTTTGACCCAGACCTGGGCCACGGCTTTGGGAATCGTTGGGGGCTTTTTTCCCACGACCCTGCTGGTTATTTTCCAGGTGAAATCAAGTCCCCGGTTTGCCGATGCTTTCCTTTCCCCCGGTGTATCGTGACGCCTCCTTGCAGACAGAGCTACCCGAGTGCAGAACTCCAGGCAAAAGGGTGAAACACCCGCCTGGAAAAGCTCCTGCGTGTGGCCCCGTTCGCTATCGCAGCAGCAGCTGTTAAGTGCTAATAGGAAGGGTTAAGGGTTCAGGGAACAGGCTATATCTTTTCTTACAGCAGTATGTGTAACGCATCCTGTTATAGGAAACATGTGGAGATAGCACGTGGAGATAGCACGTGGAGAAAGGTTAGCAAATTTAATTGTGGGTATTTTAAATCAAAACACAATGTTTTATTTAAGGATGTTTCAGTGGTAACAGGAAGAGCTGCAGCCAAAATTGCTTTTACGTATCATGCCAATTTGACATATTCACTGAAATCTGTTTTGCGAGTAGGAGAGTAGCTGCAGGATCGCCCAGGTTACGTTATCCGAAGCAGGAATGCTGTTCTCCACCGCATCCCGCTCTTCTCCAGCCCTGCCCCCCGTTCCAGCCTCTGCCGTGGACCACTCGGTAACACCGCTTACAAAAACCCTCATTAAGATGTCGTGGTTTGTCACTTTGTCAAACCTCGCTCTTTGCCAGTTTCTAAAGCTGGCGAGTTTTGTGGAGAGCTCTGGTTGCCCCTGTTCCCAGCTCATGACAAAAGGTCGATGGTCATCAAAGGCAGGGGAAGAGCCAGAAAGTTCCTTTTTTTCTCAAGCTGTGCCGAGACCACGGCTCTCCGTGGAAACTTAAATTGCTTTTGTTTGGCACAGTTTATGCAAATGCCAAGGCTTTGCAGTATAGAATTGAAATGTCAGAAGCATTAATCGTGCCCTATCTCCAAAACCCAGTTAAAAAAGACAGGATTTCAGTAAATTTCTAGGGTTTGTACCCGCTGCAGCGGGTGCCGCTCGGGAGGAACTAGCTGTGAGCAGTTTGCTCAGGTATTGACACCAGATCTACTTCTGCTCATTTGGAATAGTTCCAGCGCGGTCGCTGGTGTCTCGTAGCTGGGGGAGAGTAGGTCCCGTGAAGTTCCCGAAGGCGACGGCGCGTGGAGGTTCCCCCCTGGGCGGGGGTCCCGGCGGGGACCCGGGTGGCGATGGCTGGGTGGGGGCGTCGCGCTCCCCGAGCATCGGCAGAGCTGCGCTCGGGCTTCGCAGGTGTGCGGCTGCCGACATGTTGAGAGGTATCGCAGAACAGCTCTGAGAAAAAGAATGGTTTTGAAGTTATTTCCATTTCTTATACAAGTAGAAAAAAATAATTGTTTCAAGTCAGGAAGCGGTAGATATGGTACTCTGATACCGTTGGGTAGACGATTGCATTTTAACTTACCTGAAAAAGGAAAAAAATAGAGATTTATTGTGCAGTTACTGTTTAACAGAACTCGTCACTGCAGGTAATAGGGAGTATGGGTTAGATGTTGCTGGGTTGATAAATAGCAGTGACATGAGTCCAAATTCTCATTTATGGATTTCATTTTCTTCATGGCAACAATTTTTAATAATGATGTAAAATTATCATAGTAATAAGAAGTTAAAGTGAATAATATTTAACTGTATCATATGTATAGGTCCATTATGGCATAAAAAGGTCACGTGTTGTGAATTGATTTAATCACACTTTTCTAAAAAATATTGGGTTTTTTTTTTTTTAAATGGTACTTTGAAGGTCTCTTCTGTATTGCTTTACTTTTTCTTCCGTGTGCTGTTTTATTTCTGAGAAGCCAGGGGAGGCCATATCAGCACTGATACTGAGTGCTGTGTAAACAAAAGAAGTAATAAAATATATTCTGAAATTAGCTATCAGGGTTCAGAAATAAAGGGCAAGGTTTTGGTCAAACAACCTCATGTAAGCTTTAAAAGAAGATAAGACCTAGACTCTACAGGAAGAGAGAGGCTCCCATGGAAGGAATTAATGCTTCTGAACGTTGTGGGCCTGACTCTCATTTACGCTGATTATCGAGTTGTTTGTGTCACCTGTTACCTAATGACTCGAGACCTTTTTATTTAACAAACACAGCAGTCACAAAGCAGAATGCCGGTGAAGTGAATAGCAGCAAGTACATCTTAAAAATCCAAGGGTCCATTTGGAGTTGGGGTAGTTATAAATGATGCGTGGATTTCAGCGTCGGTGATACGTGTGATGCAAAATAGGTTTGTAAATCTGCTTAAGGATTAATATTTTCATTTAGTTTAAAAAAAAAAAAAAGTAGTAGCTATTGAGGCAGTGGGCGTAGATTGGAAGCCAAGACATCCGATTTGTATTGTTTTACAGCTTTTCTTTTAAAATTGTTTTCACTTTGTAGGTCCCTTTCTCTATTTCAGTGTCGAGTCTCAGGGTGGATGGGTACTTTGTGAGACTCTCAAGAGCCCTGGCCACAGTGTGTGGAGTTAGTCCTTCTCTTCGTTCCCATCTCCGCCATGGTCCTTGCTGGAGACCTCCCTCTGCCCGTGGGAGACCCCCGAGAGCCAGCGGTGTGGGGGAGCCCCGCGGGCATCCCCTGGGCCAGGACACTTCCTCCTCCTTGGGGCCACCCAGGCAGCTGAAGGAAGGCGATCAGCAGATCTGCCCTGGTGCCGGGTGTAAGGACGGTCTATTTGAGAACTTCTAATTGACTGAAGGGAGAATGCATCTTAGAGACGAGGTCAAGGCTGAATGAGTCCTGGAATGTGGAGCAGCCGAAACAGATGATGGTAAGAAAAGTAAGCTCAGATTCCAGATTTTAAATCCGAAAGCCCTGGACTGCCATTTCAATTAGGAACATAATCTTGGTTTTGTTTAGTCCTTCTCTGCCCCTTGTATCCCTGCTTTATAAATACACGCGTGCCATTGTGAAGCAATCAGAGACCCCAGCAGTAATTCCACAGCATTTAACCTCCATCATACAGGTGACTACACAAAATAGTTATGAGTTATAAAGAAGTTCCAGATGTGTTTAAATAAGGTTGGTTACAGAGTGAAACCACTTTAAAAGCTAACCTTCTAGGATATATTTACCCTAGTAATAAAGCCTGCATTTAAAAGGTATGGTAGGGTTTCAGCAGCAGTGGGGAATTTTTTGGCACTATTTTTAAAGCTTCACAGCGGGCCAAGAGGAAAGCCTGGTCAATACAGTTGGGATACTAGCTAAAGGCAACCAATCTATTTATTACATTTACAAGCCATTCTTATCTCTTTTCCCACTCTCTTGCTTCCTTGTTGATCACAATGTTCTTTACTACTATTGAAAGAAACGATATTAAGCTGCAAACACTGTTTAATAGCGTGCTCTGCGTCGCCCTCACAAAGCCAGCGACTTAACAGGTGGTAGCTGATGTTTGAAAAAATGTGCTGAAATCAGTAGGTTCCCCAGAAAACATTATCTTCTGATTGTTATTTAAGTTACTTTTTGCTTGGGTTCCATAGCCAGAAAGCTGAAGTTAATCTTGTCTCCCCTCCTGTTACAGACAGCCCTATTCAGGGCCCTTTGATGTCAGTGCAAAGAATCCCATTTTTCGTGGCCTTTGAACCAGATGTAGTAAAAGGGCAACTGAGCATTTTGTAGGGGTTGCAGTTGGGTAACTTGCTTAAAGGAGGAGAGTTCTGTTACCCATTTCTGTTTTCCCATCCTTTCTGTTATTTTTAATATTTATATACCATTAAAAATAACGTAGATACATGGCAAACAGCAAAGAGGATAAATGACTCTGCTCTGATCATGTTACAGTTTATTTAGATAAAAGCAAAGCAAAGAAGGAACCGTATTGCTGTTTTTCAACCTTCATAGCTGCAGAGCAATAGCACACAAATTTAATGATTCCTGCTTGTTTCAGCTATTGTGAAATTTAGGAAGGAGTTTGCATAAGATAACATATCCTGCTGTTGTAATATACTGGAGACAGGGCTCAGATCTCTGGATAAGGAATGCTGCAAAAACCCTAAGTGTTATTATCGCTCCCCACCACTCTCCCCAGGATCTGAACCTGACCTCACTTCCTGGACCCAAACAATCTCTGTCTTTGTCAAAATAACAGGATTTTACAGGAAGAGAATTATCTATAATTATTATGTGAAACAGTTTTTTTCCTCAACACACACTCAGGTTTGGGCACGTTACTGAACAAAGCGAATTCCATATCAAAATGTGATCAATCTGAACACTTGTGTTTGTGAAGAGCGGGGGGGAGCTGCCAGCAAACACGAACGAGAGGTGGGGGCCGGAGGTGGTGTCTTGCCAAAAGAGCTTGGCACCTGTGGTAGTGAGGGAGGCAGAGAGGGCAGGTCAGTCGGGAGGCACCGCGAGGTCTGGAGGAGAGAACAGGAGCTCCAAAGCACCCCAGGTTGGGCAGGGGCTGGTCCGGAGCGTTCCTGGATCGGGATTTGGGTTCTGGCCTGGGTTTCCTTCCTCAGCAGCCTGGTAGTAGGAAAGTTGTGGTCGGTTGTTTGTCGTGCGTGACTGGGGAAGTCTGTATTCCTGGGAGGAAAGGGAGGTGTAAAGATAAGCTGGAGGAAGGTGGCTGGAGACTGGGTATGTCCTGAGGGCTGGGGCTGGCCATCGGGCTCTTACACAAGAAGTGAGATTCATGTGCTTCTCTGACAGCACCTCCTCGAGAGCTCCCCTTCTTGGAGGGCGCTGAGCTGAAGCCTGCCTGCGTGCCCTTGGAGAGGGCAGGGTTTGCATCTGTTGGAAAGCCAAAGGACCAGAAACCCTGGATCGACTGTGCTGTCTGGAGCAGGCTCTGAGGGAGCGACGCGCCAGAGAGGTGAGTGTCTGCCGTTGCAGCCGCTGCGCTCCTGGGCACCAGGAATCGTGCCAGGGCACCGCAGCGATGCTGCTTTCTACAGCTCCCTCTGTCTAGAGATGCAGCGGCTTGGGTGGAATAAAGCCTAGAGCTTGTCTTGCAAATCCTGTGTTCGTAGCCCTCCTGGCTGTGAAGGCTTTACAACATCTGCTGGATTTCGTTTGAGAGTGTGGATTTGGCAGAAATGGTTGGGCCTCTGAGGAGTGACAACACCCGTTTGCCTCGTTACGCAGCGTGGGCTGTTTCTTGGTGCGGCTCAGTGATGGGACAGGCAGGTGATTGCAGAAGCTTGAAAAGCCCTGTGTGGGACCACCGATGTGCAGGAATGTCTTCTTACAAATCCGTAGATGAGATGGGTGTCTTCTAACAGCCAGGCTTGTTAGGTAGTAAGGGCAGTCTGGAACGGAGCTTAATAAAATGCACATCAATAAAAAAAACCCCCTCATTTATTTTGTATGGTATGCCCAGGTGGACAAGACTGCTAATGTACATGCAGCAGTCAGTGTACTGTGAGGAAATTATTTATTCACCTATATGAAAACCAAACAGGCTGGTCATAACTACCTTTATTCTGTGGCAAATTTCCTCTTCAAACTTAAAAACATTGTTAAGAGATTAATGTTTCTGGTGCTGCCTTGTAGGATAGTATAAATAACAGTTCTGCTGTGGTTACCAGCTACTAATTAAGTTAGTGTCTCCTTAGTGAAACTTCTTGGCAAATCCAGGTTTACACACAAGTACAGGTCTGACCGTTTCTTTTTCTGGAGGATGCACAGCTGAGACTCATCAGTCTGGCAACAACCTTGACACTGTGTTTGAATATATAACCTTTCCTCTCCCCGAGTAACTTATCTCTCACTAAGAAAAGTCTTTCAGAGAGAAATAAACAAGTGTCTGCCTGTATGAACTGGTAAAGGGAAAACAACATGAAAAATGGAGCTGTATTATTTAAACAGTGTGACATGATAAACTGCAAGTGCTGCTCACACCTCGCCCCCCGCGAGGAGCGTGCTCTGGTGATAAGCTGTGGCTGAACCCAACCTTTACTTGCTGAACCTGCCTTTGTGAATACTTTGCATTTTGCAATGGCATGATATTGTAATCCTCCAGATTTTCTTCAGACCGTTTGTTGGGGTGAAATCCCGCAAATGTCTGAACACAAAGACAAGGCCAAGCTGGACGTCGGTGCTGTGCGTGACCTGACTCCCAGTCCCCCGGGACCACTGGGGCTCGGTGCAGAGGCTGCGTGGGTTAAATCATTCTGGTACCCGGACGGTCTGCGTGTGGGGATCGAGGGGCTGCGGCGTGAAACCTGGGGTAACAACTGCTGGCCATCTGTGCAGGCTGCGTGGCCGTGGGCTGGTGCAGATTTCACTAACGAGGTTAAGGAATCTCCTGCTTTGCCGGTGTGTGCGCTGTGCTCTGAGCCTTTCTGCAGTGCAAAGAGGGTGCACGGCTACTTTTGTGCGTTCTAAAAATCCACGTAGGTGTGTGTTAGGGGCCTGGCACGTCTCGTGGCAAAGAGATAATGGCTGCTCAGGTCCAGATCACCAGGTCGTTTCCAGCTTGAGTTGCTGTTGGTAAATAAGAGATGGCACAGACATCCAGGGTGGTCAGAGTTAGGAGATTCCGGTCTATAGGTATGTTGGGTTGGGTCTGCTTTGGTGGAAGAACAAGAGTTGGCAGCATCCTGTTCAAAGGGAACAGCACTTTTCAGAAGAGGCAGAATCTGCGAAACAAACATACAGGGTTACAAGATGAACATAAACCTAATGTAACATGGGAATTGTTAATCTGTTTAGCTGTTCTCATTGCCCTGATTGTACTTCGGAGGGTCTCAGCCTCACGTTCAGTTCAATAACATAAGCCTGGGAATGACAGCGGTGCAGTGCTTGAGACACTACTTGAGACAGTACATTGACTGGACTCAATGTCCTCCCCTCGCTGCCGGGGAAGAATAACCGGGCATTAACCAAAGTAGGGAAGTTAGCCGTGTTTTGTGGGGAAATAGGAAAAATAACGGGGGAGAAACAATAGGCAAAGGAAAGGGAAAGGAGAAAGTCAATTAACTCACTTTTCACGGAAGTGTCTTTTCTATATAAAGACAAAAAAGGAAAAAGGATGAGGAATAACCAAAAAATAAAAAATATAGTAGGAGACTTAATGGAGTAAGTAGAGAAAGGGAATAAAGCAACAGGGTAGAGGAAGAAGAAGCGATGCTGATCTCTTCCCCAGGGTCAAGTATATCCCTCTGACGGCATGGCCAGGATTCTGCTCCTTGCCTGAATGGTGCTTTACAGCAGATAGCCCGGCACCAGCCTGCTTAGAGTAGCTGACTGGCCTTTGAGCTCCCGGGTACCATGCTATTGCTCTGGCGAAAATTCTTCAGCTGCAAACATTTTCAGGCCATGGTTGTGTTGTTAAGGGCATGGAGAAAAAAGACAGTCTGAGATAATTACAGTGTTAATTTTCATGTATTTTAGAAGATACATTGTGGTAAGCATTGAAAATAATATTGAGGCAAAGTAGAACAAAAGGCGAGCTCAAAAAGCTATTTTATTGATTGAAGGAGTTGATGCAGGAGGGAATGAAGAAGGACTGGAAATTGTACGACTCTGGTAACAGTCTGGCTGCATTCCTTTGTCAGGATTTTTATTGACTTTCACTTCCAAAGACACAGTGGAGCTTCAGGCTGTTCTCTGAAGCTGGGGTGTATCTTGCTGACAGGATGCATCGCTGCTGGCCAGGGCTGCGTCTGCGGACACACATTGGACCAAAGGACAGAAGAGTTGGCATTGTGCTTCTCCCACGCTGAAATGCTATTGTTTCCGTACCCTTTGCATTTTGAATAACAGCGCTTCACATGTTAGAAGGGCCATAGTAAAATCTATTATCCCAGGCCCTGAAATAGTTTATTGTTGTTTTGACATTTTTCTCTTTCACTGTTTTATGTTTTCTCTGACCAGGAATAGAGAACTGGGATTCAGACTTTCTGCTTTTTATATTTGCAGTTTTGCAAAGCAAAGATTAACCTAATGTCTATACCCGTTGAAATCAGAGTGGAGGTGACTATTTGTTGTAATGCTGTATAACTGAAGAGGACACAGGACTCATATTCATTTTGTGATGAATCAGAATCCAGGGAAGGATTTTATGTGTCCATCATTGCCATAATAGCGACGGGCAGAAATTCACGCTCTTACTATAAGGTGGCTGCAAAAAGGGTGATGAAGATTATTATAAGCTCCAGTTAAATTTTAAGCTGTCAGTTTTTTACTTGAGTAGTTTTTCACTGAATCTAATGGTGTCTGATCAGCCAGAGATCCATTCAGACAGCCTGATTTGCTTTTAGTTACTTAGTGAAAAGATGCACGAGTTACTAATAAATTGTAACTAACTATTGCTTTAATGTATTTCCTTCAAATAGTTTATACTTGGGATTCTGACAATGCACTGGGACCTTAACATTGGCAGAATATAATAAAAATGCTAAAAAGGGTTGGCAGGGAGAATAAGGAGATGTGAGCAAGTAAAGATAGTTACACTGCTGGAAACTGGCCACCCAAGAAGATCTGGCAGAGAAAGTAAAGTATTAATAGCATTATTAATCTTCTGAGTTTACTGCCAGTGAAATAAGTGGAGAAAGCAAGACGAGGGAGGAAAAGTCATGAAGCAGCAGCACAAATAATGAAACAGAGGCAGTTGTCAGAGGTACGATGTTTGTGGTTCCCGTTACCAGACTGGGAGCACCCCCAGGGACAGCGGCTGTGCCACATGTCACAGACACTGCTGCTCGCAGGGGGACGAAGGGCATGGCGGTGTTTACACTCCATATACCTCTGATATGCAGTAAATCCCCCGCGATTGTTTAGTACAACAATCAGAAGCCATTTTTGCATGGGCTTGGGGAGGAGGGGTTTGCAGTCCGGGTTACTGAATGCATTTCTTCTGCTCGTTCTCTGCAGCGTCCCTGTACCGTGGCACTGTGCCATCGCTGCTTCTCCTGGGGTTTTGCCAAAAATCAAAAGTTGTTTTCCTGATATTCTGGATAGATTTTTTTCAGATGAACAGTTCCTGTAACTTCAGAACGTCCCAACCCATTGAGACTGTCATTCATGAAAAGTTTGGGTCACAGTTCAAATTGTTTCTAAAAAAACGCTTCTTTCCAATCCAGCCCCACTCAAGGCAGTGCCACATCAGGCACTGGAAATCCCTGCTGTATTTCTGCGTGTATTCACACTAGTGCTTGGCAGAAACATGGTAAGCTTTAATTAAGAGGTAACTTTTATTTCTAACGCATAAAGAAAAATCTGCTCTAAGTCTGTGGTTTTCTATTAAGGTTCAGATTTAGTTGCCAGCTTTCAGTGAACGCTTTTCTTTTATTCACTATTTTATTTTGTGGGTCTTGTTGCTTTTGTTGCCTTCCTGACACTCAGCATGACTTCACAGCTAAATAATGATCAGTATAAATTTTTCAGTATATGCTTTTCATAATTTCAGAACAGGCTGTAAGAGCACTTGGCTACACGGGTCTCCCTGAAAATGACACGAAGGTATTTTATTTTAATGTTTGGTTTGTAGCATGAACTTAAAGGGCCAAACCAGAGGAGGGATGTGATTGCGAGGTACACTGCACCTGCAGAAGAAGCAGTTCTTGCCTCCTCCATTCTCGTTGTTCCTGGTCAAGTCAGTAGGTTTGCACAGCTGGAAAACTGAAGGCAGCGATAGATCAGGTGGTTTAGAAAAGATTGACTAAAAATGGGAAATACTGTGAAACACCTTTGCCTGACATCAGATAGAATAAATAACCGACAGTAACCTTTTTTATGAAGAACATGTTCAATATGAGCAGTCTCTAGCAGTCCCTCTTTATTACACAAAGCATGATGAAGCCAAGAGCAATTAAAACCACAAACTGATCTGTCCACTAGAAAATACAGTCCTAGCAGAGGATGGCCCAGGCTATTCCGCATTGTGTGGTCTGGGAGAGGAGGGAGCCTAAAAAAAAAAAGCCTAACACATTGGTGATTTGAGATCCGACTTAGATACGTTAGGGCTCCTATAGAAAAATAAATGGGTTAAGAAAGGCTGCAGATTCCAGGCAAAAGGCCCAAGTAAATGCAACATCTGGGACAGTAACTTCAACACAGAAGACTAATAAAGAATCCTATCTGTGGGGAAAAAATCCGTATATTTTTGAATAAACAGATGAGACCTATCAACAAAGTTATATGTAGCTAGAATCTCCTAGAAATATGAAAAGCAGAAAAGGAAAAAATTCTTTGGGAAAGGAGAATAAAACCAGATCAGCAGGAAAATTGAAACTTATTGCATTAGCTGTCAGAGAAGCATCATTCACTTTTTGATTCCTCAGCGGCAAAGGACAGACACAGTGCTCTCCTCTCTTGCTTCAACTTCTTTTCTCTTAGTAGAAATCTGTTGTTTAGTTTGAAAATTCACATCTGTTTTATACAAACTGTATGAGTATATTAAACTTCAGCTATAAATGCTGCTAAGACATCATTTGCTGCTCCTAGTATGGTTTATAACTGGGATCACGTACTCCCTTCTTGAACTGGGAACTGAAGCCAGGATTCCCTGTCTCGATAATTATCTCAGAAACCAGTGACAAACTGAGTCCCATCATCTGTGAGCTGGGCTGTGCTGGGGGTGAGCCTGCTGCTCGCTGCCTGGTCCTGCATCAGCCTGGGAGGAGGAGGAGGAGGAGGAAGGTGCTGGGAACCCGAAGGTACCAGCCTCTAGAGAGAGGTCTTTGGCATGACAGATTTTATTTTTTAACCTGTTTGTTTGTTTGTAATTTGTTTGTTTTCAAAAATCTTCCTTACTTCCCTTTCCCCAAACCAAGTTAAACCCAAGCAAGCATCCTGTTTAAAAGTAAATAAATAAACAAAAAATCTAGCTATGTAATCAAATCTCAAGTATGCTGCTTATGCAAGTGGTCTGAACTCAGTCAGCATGAGAAATCCAGAGTTCTGGTATTTTGTCCCCTTAACATCTAGGTTTGAATTTTAAAAAGATAAATTTTTTTCTAAATTTGTTTTAGACACCTCTGAAAAGCAGTTGCTTTACAGAAATAGTGCCTTTTCAGGTTTATTTTCTAACCTTCTTCCAATCCTGCAGTCTCTGTCTTTGGGCTGTGTATCCAGCCATTTGCTTTTTTTCTCCTTCTTTCTGTTTCTCAGGATTACTCATCATCTCTGGGGTCTCTAAAGCATGGCCAGATTGCTTTACCATTCAGAAACTGGAGATAGATACAGCAATACAGGAAGCTGAACCAAACCTTTTAGGCTTAATTCTGACAGAAATTCTCCATTATGATTTAGGAATTCACCGTCTCTTTCTGGCAGTATCTCACAAACGTGGCACTGGTGTTCCTCAGCCCCTCGGTTTCAGGTATAAGTCGTTTGAGGCAAATTCTCCTTATCTTTTATGTGAATGCTGCCTTGGTGTTAGCATTTTGACTCTAAGTACAACCAAATCTAAAATATGTAATGGTAAGTCCCTCTACTAAGCTCTAATAACTACCACCGAAGATCCGCTGATTATTGCCCATCCTAAAGAACTATATCTTAAGTAAGCCAAAAAGTTGGAAAAAGCTGCATCTTGCATAAGCTTTAGTCTGCTGTTTCAGTGATATTTTGAAAGCTGAATGTTTTGTTTGAGATGGATGTTTGCAGTTAAAATTCAGTGGTCTTAGAGAATAAAAGCTCTGTATTTGGGGCGTTTGAAATGTGTGGTTCATTTTATTTTCCTCTGAATTTTTGTATGCTGGCTTTATTTACATTTTATGCCCAGATGGTTTTCTTTAACGTCTTAGTATAACTTACATGTAACATCTTGCACCAGCGTTGTTTTCTTGATTTATGCCTTTGTGTTTGAATAGTTTGAAAACTTTGTGAGGGCACCTCATGGGGAAACTGCCTTTTTAACACTGCGGATGGCTGTTCTCTGTCAACAGAAAACTGGAAACGTGTGGTTTGTGTGTGAGTTGTCAGACAGTGTTACAGTAGTGGCATGCTGTTTGTTTTCTTTTATTTTGTCCTTTAAAGAAGCTTAACACCTTTGTCCCCACTTGAAAGAGTGTTCTTTTTTTAGCACATTAGTAGCTCTGGAATTAAGTAATTAATTTCTGTTTTTCAAAGGGTTCATACTCTTCCCGTGTAGAAGATGCTAAGGCCTGTGTGAGTAGGAAAAAGATGGAACTTATGAGCTGATTTGTGTGATGTGAACTATTCGTGGAAGGAAAATCCCATGTTAGGTAGAACTAGAAATGTTAATTGAGTAGATAAAATGCCTGCAAATACTACTGACTATAGCCGTTCTCTGCTCCGTGTTATCTGAAAGAAAAGGTTGTACAGTAAAGAAATACTTACAGAAAACCTTAAAATTAACTCTGCAACCTCATGTGCAAGTCAGGTGTCCTGCATTGTAGCAGATCATTTTGTTCCGGGAGTAGAAGTACCTGCTTTGCAATGGCAGCCTCTAACAATAGGATGTATAGGAATCCATAAGGTGTTGAATTGAGCTAGCGATTGAGGGTATTCGCAAAACGAAATAACCCAGGCTTCCTTCTTTCTGCATCTGGGGAGGGCCTGAGGGCTCCTGAGATTGCTTAAAAGATGAAGTATAATTGTGAATGAAATTATGCAGCTGGCACAAGGAATTGGTTTCTGGTCGGTTTTGACGAGGCCAGTTGGAAAGCTGTTTGGCTGCAATGACTAACGAGTATTTCTGTTCCACTGGTGACAAAATGGGCTAGTGGTAGTCACAAACAATGGCGTTTGTGGTTTTCTCTTGAAATGTCCTCTTGCCAGTGTTCCATTTCATCCCCATTTAGGGGAAAGAAGAGTAGGAAAGCATCTGATTTTTGTAAAATGTGAATGTAATAGAAATTAGGCGGAGTACCTCACATTGCTTACTGTAAATGTGCCATCTAAACTGGTGAAGCCTAAGTGACACTGGTAAAGTGAAGACATTGCAGTTACACCTGGCCAAGAGACTGAGATCTTTCCAGGGAGACAGGGCTTCTGTGCAGTCTCAGAGAGATGAGAACTATTAAAGTAATGACTAGTTACACAGATAAGTACCTACTTCCTGTCTGAAAACCTTTCTGTAGAAGTTTGTTTGCATCTTATACCCCCTTCAGACAGTGCTTAGAGGGAAATGCTATGCTAAATTCACTATGTTGACAAAAGGTAAATAGAAAACTTGAAAACAGTTTTCACTGAATGGTTATTTGTAAGTAATACTGAATTTTGGAAGCCTGTGCTCTACGTTCAGACTCACTTTCAGCTGAACATACCAGAGCATAGCAACTCCACAAACAGCTTGAAGCATGGTCAGATGCGTGGCTCTGAGTGGAAGAACAAGTCTTACTTTCATTGACTACAACATTTCTGTTTGTTAGGGTCCTACAGTGCTGCAGACCATCATTGGTAAAGTATACATTTTTCTGAATTAATCTTATGACTTGATGATTTAGTGGAAGAATTTAAATCCTTTTAGTCTGATAAAGGACTATTAGGATTTCATTGCTTTTAAGACTTCTTTATATTTCTGCTTTTTTTGCAGAATAGCAAAATTAAAAAAAAAAAAAAAGACTTGCAGGCTTAGAAACCCTTGGAGCAATTTACTGCTTTCTGTGTTTTTATTTGGAGTTGAGCGTGCTTAATGCAGACTTGTGGTCTGTTTTAAGTTGTGCTATTCTGTGAAGCCTTTGTCTCCCAAATGATGGTAATTCTCCCTTCAAAATTGCATAATTTTGATTTCTCACTTGGTGGAGGAAGGGAAGGTACCTGTGAAGACATTTCAGTTCTGTAGGGCTCCTCCTAGGTGCTGCAGGCAAATGGCTACTCATGTTTGCCCTTCAGTTCTCTGGGAGAGAGACGAAGCTCTTCTCCTGTTGGTCTGATACCGCTGCGGTGCTGAGTCTGCTGCTGGCACTGCTCGTCCTGCCACTGAGAGAGAATTCACAAACCTACGCTTTCCCACGTGTTTGGGCAAGGTTCTTCCTAATTCATGTTCATGGATTTCCTTTATTTGCTGCTGATCTTGCTCCTGTGCCTATTTTTCAGGCTGTTATCTCTGCTGGTTTCAGCACCTGCTCATCAGCTAATCCCCTGAGCCTCTGCCATCCTTCAGAGCGGGGAAAGCACCAGAGGTCTTTTTGATGCTCTTTGCCCTCAAAATGCAGCTCTTCATCATTAACTCCCTAAACAATATCCTTGGCTGAATAAGTAGTTTTTCTGCCTGAGCTTTGCTCTGCAGCTGCATCATCTCCCTTCAGTGCCCTGTTCCTGTTACAGTCTTGTGCTTAATTTCTGTCCTGAATTCCTCTACTCCAGAGCGAGGCCTCTCTTTGGTCGCTTGAATAACAAGAGTTGTCTTCTGGCACACACCTATCACTATCCCTCCTCTAGTATTTCTTCCACAGTCACAAACAGCCTGGTTATTTCCCTCCTCACCCACTGGAATTTGGAAATAAAGAACCACCACATGAATTAAAACTCGACCTGAGTGGGTTCCCTTGCTGCGTTTCTTCAGTCCTCTCAAGAATGTCAACTTGGCAAGTGAAGATGGACTCGGTGAGCAAGAGATTTTCTGAGGAGACTGGAAACTTCTCAGGCCTGAAATGTTGCATTGAAACCAGTCTTCAAGGATATTTTGGAAGTAGTCATCAGACACAGCTATTCATGAAGTGCTTTGAAATTCCGTTTTTTATCACTTGCAGAAGTCCCAGGGCTTCTGCACAGGGCGTGTTGGCTCAGGTGCCCCATAAGCATGAGGAGGCTCTGGATCAGTTTACTTCAAGCCAACTTGATATGTCTGTTTTGATCTTCCATGTTTCCAGTATTAACCTGAGTTAAGAGAGTTTGGACAGAGCCAGCTCAGTCCTTCCTGAGCCCAAAAGCCTGTAGGAATGTCCATACAGCGTGCAAAGGGAGGAAACCAGCGTGCGAAGGGAGGAAAGGAGCGTGCGAATGGAGGAAAGGAGCGTGCGAAGGGGGCCAAGGGAAGGGAGAAAAAGGGAATGAAGTGGAAAAGGCAGGTGGTAGTGAAAAATCAACATGTTCCTGAAAAGCTCTCCCAGAAGAGGCAGTACTTGCTATGAACAGACTAGTTAAGAGAAACTCACTAAGTTTTATGTTTGCTTTTTAGTGATAGATGTTTTGGCTGTCTTCAGTGAAACTACTGTATTAAAATGTGAAATTGCAGATTTTAGAGTAATAGAATGTATCTAGTGAGACAAAAGAAGAGCAAGCTATAAATATAGTCTGCCACTGGTGCACATATATTCAAAAGACTATTATTTTTTTAAGCAGAAGTCAGGCACTAGTTAAATAACTATTGCATGTAACTGCCTTTTTTGGCTTTCTTTTCAAAAGATGTTTGAAACAAGGCATGTAGCTTGCTACCGTGTTAGCATTTATGGAGATTATGGGGAATAATGGAAAGATCCATTCACGGGTAATTTAAACATATTCTTTTTTTCAACAAAATTATCTGACACACTTAAAAAGAGGGATCTCAACATCCAAGTTAACTGCCTTTTGGAACGCTGGCCCTGAGTCTTCCCAGAAGAATGTAGAACGAATTTAACTTTTCAGGGGGCAAAGATATTTAAAGCAATAGAAGCTATGTAAAGAGCTTAGGGATAGTCACCGAATAGTTCCCTGTTGACTCAGGCACTCTTTTCCTTATTGTCACGCAGCAAGGGATCAAGGGTGCTGGAAATATGCATGTGAGGAAGGGTGAAGAAATGGTGCTCTCGCTTTGTGTATCTTAGTGGCTTTTTTAGACTTGGCCTTACTGCAACATAGTTACTGTTGCTACACTCCCATCTGGAATCTTTCCATCAGAAATGCTATTTTGAGTACCGACTTCTAAATGTTTCGTGTCTCATTGTTCTGAAATTTGTCACATCTAGAGCTTGAGAGGCAAATTAAATCCCATTTAATTTTAGATGGGTTCTTTGCTATGCTAAAGACCAGATTTGTTTTTGTTACGTTTTTGGCTTAAGATTTCTACTGATTTCTGAAGCCAGAAACATTAGAGTTGCAGAGGTGGTAGCAGAGTTGTCTGAATGGCTCAAGTAACTTGGCATGGGACGTGTGCTTTGTGTGTAGACTAAGACATGTATTTTTTAAAATGTTTGGTATTAGTCTAACTTTGCTTCAGCTTAGTTGAATTAAAAGTACGATGAACACGGTGTTTCTGGAATTCCTATTCATGCAATCCGGATACTCATGGATAGATAGCACCAAGCTAACTTGCTACCTGTTTTCTTTGTTCCACTTAAACAATAGTAGATGTACATCGTTCAGGTTGGTTTTCACAGGATGAGTAGAGCACGTCTCTTGCTCGGTGTGTAAACCCCAGCCTTATCCTGAAGGAATTCCTGGACAGATGAAGAGGGTCATTTGGGAATAGTCAGCGTGGATTCATTGCCTTCTCTGATGAAATGATGACATCTGTGCATGAGGGGATTGCAGTGGATTTTGTCTGCCTTAACTTTAGCAAGACTTTTGACGTGGTCTCCCATGGCACCCTTGGGTCCGAGTTGGGGTGTTAGTGCGGAGAGGTGGAACACTGGCTGGATGCGAAACACGGCTGGAGGGTTGGGCTCAGGGGGTACCAGTTAATAGTTGATTCTGAACCTGGAGTCCCGTTACCCGTGGAGTTCCTGGGAGTCTGTTCTTGGGCCTATCTGTGTAATGTCCTATACAATATCTTTATTGATGACCTGGAGAAGGAAATGGAATGCAGCTTGATTAAATTTGGATGACACCAAAGTGAAGGGAGCGGTCAGTACACGTGAAGGTAGCGTTACTGCTTAGAATGACCTGGATAGCCTGGAGGAACGGACCAACCATGGCCTTGTGAAATTCAGCAAGGACAGATGCAAAGTCCCACACCTGGGAGGGACTGACCTCATTCAGTGGATGACTGGCTGGATGGCAGCTCTTCTGACCAAGATCAGGAGCTCTGGTGGGCTAACCATGAGCCAGTACCATCCTGGGCTGTCTCTACAGGAACATAATGAGTAGACTGAGGGAAGTGATTATCCCCCTTTACTCAGCACTCATTAGACCCCATCCTGATTACTGCGTCCAGTTGTAGGCCCCCCAGTACCAGAGAGATGGTAAATTTGGACAAGTTTAGTGAAGGGCCACCAATGTGATCTGGAGGCTGGAGCCCATGATCCGTGAGGTGAGGCTGGGACAACGGTCACCCTGGCTCTTGGGTGCCTTCCAACCCAAATGATTTTATAAAATAAATAACATCTAAGCAAAGAAATGTACTCCAGCCCTTGTGGAGGGCATTATGCTGCCTACAGAAACTACCAGCAGAATGTGGATCTTGAATGTTCATCTACTCAGAAATGTAGTGAGACAGTGACATTTGGTTTCTGAGTGTCATCTCACAAGTGTAGATCTGACTTGGTCGCTCTGTCTGACAGCTCCACGCAGAGATTTCAGTTGTGAGACTAGAGAGTGGAAGAAGGGATCTTAAAGACAAGATCTGGAAGTAGGGTGAGAGAGAAGACAGTCGAGAACACCGTTGCATGTCTGAGCTGTGAGCGACTGATTTCAGAGGTTTGGCAGATTAATTTAATGTTAATTTACTGTTCATGTTAATCATGAACAGTAGGTTGAAGTGGTTGCTGCCAGGGTGCTGGGACACTGAGGCTAAATTTCCAATTGTTAACCCTGAACACGATAGTAATGTGAATGTTTGCAAACGTTTTTCTGCTTTCTGTATTTCTATCTGGATTCCCACTTGTGGAATTTCCATGCATTTTGGGATTAAGTGCACATGCTCTGAATCTCTTTGCCTAGTGGTCAGTAAATTAAACTACTGGCAAGCATTGTTGTTGCTTCTGAAAGCAAAATACCAGCAAATATATGTATTTCCAGCTCTATTGCAGAAACCCTCTCTTGATCATACTATGATGGAGGCAAGAATAAGTGGTAAGATTGCTCTCCTTCTGGCCCCAGCATTTTTTTTGCAGTGTCATTGTAATTAAATCAAGAATGGTGGGATTTTATTGATTTATTAATTTTTGAGGAGCTCTTCTTACACAGTGTGTTCTTGATGAATACAAAATGGAACATCTGGTAGACATAGCACATAAAGGCAATGCAATTACATTTTGGTAACTGATCCAGCTTGCATGAATTTTCATAACACATTAGTCACTGCTCTGTGAATTAAGGTGGAGAGAAATAATGGCTGTGGGCACAGAAACAATGAATGTAGACGTTGCATCTCATTCTGTGAATGACAGGGATATCGAAGAGAACTGCTTGATTGCATTTTCTGGCGACCTCCTGTGTGTAATTATTTTGTAGAGTGAGTGGCTGTGTTCTAGCTTCACGTTAAACATCCCAGAGGAGGGATTTAGCAGATGTAACTGCAGTGGAACGTTCTCTGGCTGTATTGTCCTTCTATTCAGCTTAAGTCTTATTACAGGACCTACTGTTTCTTTAAATTATTTTACCAATTCCTTTCCTTCCTAAGGGGAGTTCTTTCTCTGAACATTTCTAAGCAAATTCTTCCTATCATATGTTTCAGTCCAGCTTTTCTCCTGTTTATATTGGTACATCTTCACTGAATTTAATTCGACCACATTGGTGTAATTGAGAGAAGAAGACTTTTCTTTAATCTTTCTGTATAAGTAATCTATTTCCCCAATCAGCTTTTTCCCCTGCTTGGAATTTCTTCAAATTTGTCAACATCTTCAGGGTAAGGAGGTTCTCCCAATAGCACCTGAATTCTTTTTGAAGCACAGAACGTGTTTCCGCAGGCATGTTATTAATTATGGATATTTCCCTAATTCCACTTCTCTGACTGTTGTCCAACAGTTCACATCTGCCTATCCACATCTGGTACAAATAAAAAAAAGTTTTGTGTTTTTCATATCAAACATGTCATAATGACCATTTTGCTTTTGTTCTTATTTTTAAATCAAAGTTTGTAAATCCTTTTTATATAATCTCTTAAGCTTTATAATATTGCACAGGATGAGGCAGCTTTTTTATGCTTTGCTTCGCTATATTTACTTTCTTGCTTCTGGACAACTAGTGATTAGAGGTCTGAGACCTTTGTATCATTTCCCTTCTGATTATTTGCTCCATTTGGAGCTAGCAAACCCATAACTAGAATCAACAAAGTTATGCAAAACTTCTTCATAAGAGGTATGAGCTGGAATAG
The DNA here is from genome assembly GCA_025774025.1 of Xenus cinereus. Lineage (NCBI taxonomy): Eukaryota > Metazoa > Chordata > Aves > Charadriiformes > Scolopacidae > Xenus > Xenus cinereus. Next base: position 879,576 of record JAOXJK010000005.1, on the reverse strand, counting down.
AAGCCGCTCGTGGGCCGCAGAGACTCCGGAGCTGTGTTTTGTGCCTGTGTCGCCTTCCATGTGAGGAGCTCAGAGCAAGTTCTTCTCTGGAAGCAACTGGAACATTAAGAAGCCTTCTAGAGTTAATAGTCAAATTTCTTTTTAAGAGGTGTAATTTTCCCCGTTCCTTCTTGCAGCCAACACACATAAACATATGTGTGCACATGGCTATTGACATCCCGGTTGTGCCGATCTCCTAATTGCGTTCGTACACACAGGTTTTGAGCTATTCCAGCCCTGGCTGGGCTTCCCCGGCAAGTGTTCCTCCCTCAGACTGTGGTTTCCTAACGTAGGTAGGAACAGCCCTGGCTCCCTTTCCCCCCTTTAGTCGCTAACCTTGGTTGCTGCCAAAGCATGCTACGGGAATAAATTTTGTTCTTTTCTTTTCGCATTAAGCATTTTGGGGGCGGGGGGTTGAAGTTTCTGTAATGGCTCCTTTTTGCAGAGGAGAGAGGACAACACAGCCCATCCGAATGACCCTGGCGTACTCCCAGCCGTGCATTTGAGACAAGATGTTTTATTTGGGAATGTACAGTGAAACGAGAAGGATGTTTTCAAGGGAAAAACTGAATGTGATACGTATAATAAAGAATCGTAGAAAGATTTTTAGATACAAACACTGACTATAGCTCTATCTAAAAAGAGCGGGGAGGGCTATTGGTGTGGCCTTAATTTTGCCCCGTAAATGCCTCCGTAACGTGTCAGAGGCTTTGCTTTGCAGAAGCGAAGTATAATTCATAAAGACATATTGAAGCCTGGCTCCGTAAAGGCTTGGCTGCCCGTGGCTGTGGGGAAGGACTGGCCGCGCGGCAGCACTACTGAACCCAAGTAGCATCCAGAGGCATCTGGAAAACAAGCCCGCAGTAGGTTATGAAACAGCTCCCACGGCTTTCGTCCAAGTGCTCGTTTTGTTAATGGCATAAGAATCTTCGATAAGAATCAGTCTAATATATCTGAACTAGCTTACTCTGAAACACTTCCAGTCGTTGCTGGAATATAATATTATATCCAGTGTTGTACTTAGAATTGCTTGTTTTGTCAATCAGTGAAACAAAGACACGCTACAAATGCATATACACAAAACTTGTGATGCTTAAAAAAACTGGATGAGGGATTGATTAATTGACTGTATTAGAATCACCTTGCTTTGTTTTGTTTTTTAAACCCTACCAATCATTAGGGACTGATAATGAGACTTACACAGTGGGTTTTGTAAAGCCAAAATAGTCTATACACCCATGGCACAAGAATCCTTTTTGACTACTTTGCAAAGCACCCACAAATATGTTCCAGTGAGTTCACCCCTTGTTTAACTGGCTATTGTAGTTCTTCTAAACTCACACGTTACATAAATACAGAACGTATTTAGGCAGTTGTAATGAGCCGTCACCAGGTACGCTGACTTTGTGAGAAAGAAAACCGCTTTTTTCTATTTAAATCCAGCTTAAACTGAAGCGAGTGGCTTAGAACCAAACTGTGGTAACGCTCCAGTTCCCAGGAAGACACAGCTTTTAAGTTATGTGCATCTACGTGACATTTATCGGGTTCCACCCGGACACTTTAAATGTGCTGTTAAAATCTCAGAGTATTTTAAACTCTAGAAAAAAAAACCCTATTGACCTTTTCATCCATGTGACTTTTATGGAATGCTGGTGGTAAATGAAGAATAGAGGCCAGGAGTCTTAATCTGCAGCCATAATTCCACACAAATCCTTAAGGTAAAATTAATGGTTTAACAAAGCTGCTTAACTACATGAAAATTATTATAATATAAACACTTGTGAATGGGAACAAATTTGGTTGTGTAAATAAAACAGGGGCAACGTAGAAACCCAGCCAGCGAGTGCCAGTAACGCAAACCCAACATGTTCAGGTACCGCTCTGTGGACCAGCCGTGCCCAGAGCACAGACACAGGAACAGGAAATATTTTAGGCACTGTGTTTTGGGGAAGCTATTGACAAACAAGAATTCAGGAGTAAAAAAATAGGACAGGAAAGGAAGTCTGTTCCAGCCCTAAATAACGTTATACCTATCATAAGAAATACTTGCCTTAGCTGTTACTGGAGTTCACAAGTGATGAAGAGTCTTTAATCTCCCTGAGTTATTTGTTACATGCTTAGTTGCTCCTTAAATGGGAAGCTTTTCTTGATATCTAGTTTATATGCTGCAAATTAAGCCCGTCATTTCATACCCCCCTGGAATGGATGTGGAAGAGAGGTGATTGGGATAGTCTTCCCACATTCTTCTACTGAATTTTTTTGTGCATATTTCCTTAATTTTCTCTTCTGATAGCTAGCCAGCTCTTGTTATCTTTTTCATCTATTATGTATTCATGTATGTTGATGATCTCTGGGCTTGCTCTGGTTGGTTCTCACCCCTCTTGTCCACCCTTGGGTGTGGGTTGGGGTTTGCCAGGCAGATCAGTGAAGTATCAATCATTAGTAAGATGTAATTTAAAAGTTTGAAACAATAAGAAATAATCTGCTCACATCTAAAGCTGAAACATCCTCTTATTTATGATCTATTTGAGTAGATGTAGGTGTTGAATATGGATCTTATCAGTGATCAGCATTTCATATTAATTTACTTCCTTCATCGGGAGGAGAAAAAAGTTGACGAGATGCGTTCACGTGCAAAGGAATCTCAGATTTGCTTATAGCAAAGCAATGATCCATCAGAACTGCTGCTGACTTTGAAGGATAGAGAAACACGGATTTTTCTCTGTGCCTGGTGCCCTCATGTGGCTTTGATGTTCAGCTTCTTGCAGATTAATTAAATACATCGCTTAAAACCCTTTGTATGATTCACGATAAAAGAACAGTAGAAGTTTAAGTATGGAATTTGACTATAATGTAGAAGTGGAATGTTTCTAATATTTTTCATTTTAATCAAGCAAGCGAATGCACTTAGTCAAATTAAAATATCTAATTATTTATTCACATAGAAACCAGTAAATTTCAGGATTTGTAGCACAAAACTTCTTGTTAAAAAAAGAAAACAAGTTATGCCATATAGCTTCTTTACTCTCAATAAATTAGCATCATTGCAGTTAAACTTAAGAGTGCAACAAAAGTGAAACATTCCAGATTATATTGGTCGGAGCACAATATGATGAGTAGAATGAGAAAATCCTTGTCAGAAATTTCACCACAAGGAAATATCAATAGCGAACATCCATATTCTCCAACTAGAAATCAAGAATATTTGAGTAGGTCTTGGCATAAAAGGCACAAAACACAAAGCAGAGCATGCTTGTGTCGTTTGTCACAAAGAAGCATTGACATTTGTGCAACATGGAAAAAGATCAGCATTTTTCCAGTCCCTTCCAACATCACTTCCAATAGGGAACAGATCTTCCCTTGATGCCAGGGTATCGCTCCCAGCCCAGATGGAAGTGACTGCAAGAGAAGAGGAGCGTCTAGAAGAGAACACTCCCGTGCCCTCCCAGGAGGTCTTAGCTCGTGTGCTGAGGAAGCTGCTGCTCCGGGTTGTCCGTAGGAAATAAATACACCGCGGCCTGTTAGTAACGCAGCGACGGGCAGTGCTGGTGGGAATCGGCTCAGGCAGGGAAGGATGTTACCAATGCTGGAAACCCCTCCTCAGCGCAGGTTTGCCACTTGCGTTTCGGTGTGTGATGCCAGCTCCCTCTTGGCTTCAAACAAGCTTCTTTAAAAAACTTGGAGCCCTTGAAATAAAGGACTCTCTTCAGAAGAGAACGCTGCCTATTGCACAGAGGAATGGCTTCTCTGATTTTAAGGTGCTTCAGAAAGACAGATCGAACATCCGAGGTATTCCCTTCTATAATGGGCCATCGTACGAGCATCTCGTTAGCAGCCCGTGTGCTATATTTCTATGACAAGCCTGTCTTCGTCATCACTGCTAGTGTCATCGTACTCAACCCTGCTTTGCTTCCTCATCATCTCTAACCCTCTCTTTTTGTACGTCTTGGAGGGTGTTGCAGAGTAAGTCTCGCACTCGGGGGACCTGAGAGTGACCGGGGGCTTTGTGAAGGCAGCAGTGGCCGTTGCAGGGGGCTGTCCGTGGCTCTTCTCCTGACGGGGGGCTCCCTTCCCGTCGGTGCTTCCCTGAAGGTCGAGGGTTGCTTGGGAGAAGTTTGGCCGCTCGGTGTGTTCCGTACTGGGTAATTCAGCCCCTGTGGCTGACTCTGTGTTTGAGCCGAATAAACATGAACGTCCAGGCTGGGAGCCGGGCATGGAGGTGTCTTTTGGAGATGGATATGTGTTTGCTTCACCTGGAGGTTTCTCCCTTCCCAAGACCTGGGTCAGCGGCTCCAACGCCCCAGACCTTTGACCCCCCGGCTCCACGTTCAGCGCGTTCTCCTGGCTCCCTTCTAGGTGCAAGGACCCAGTAGTCTCTGAGGCTGTGCTGTCAGGTTGGTCACCTCTGCCTGTATTCGTAAAATCAGAAGGACAAGGCCAAGCAGGTGCCATTGAGTCCCTCGGGATGTTTGGCTGTGACCCCCCAGGGAGCGATGGCTGAAGTGTCACCGAGCAGCAGAGCCCCCCCTCGCTGCTGGCCGCCTGCCTGGCCGCGTCCACGGGGGCTGTCGGGGAATGAGCTGGCACAGGGATTTCCAGAGGAGCTGTGATGTTCTGAAAAGAGAAGTTTGTTCTTGTGTGTTCCCTGATTTGCCCAGAAATGTCCTGTAGAAACTAGTGTGGGGGGGAAATTATCAACTGGGTAATTAAGCATAATGTCAACCTTTATTTGTACAACTGTGATTATATTTGCTCTCTTTTTTTTTTTTTCATTACTGCAGACCGAGTTACTCATCCCTCTTTTTATGAGAAAACTTTTTCTCCCAGTGTGTGGGGGAGGCGTAGTAAAGGATCTGTTTTTTCTGTAGTTATTTTTCTGTCGGGTAGGTGACAGACGGCACTAATAACCCATGACAGGGCTTGGGGGTTTCAAGCTGCGTTCGTATGTACTGTCTGGGGTGATGCTCCTTTCATTAAGGTATTTCAATATACGTGCTGCCGTGGTGTTTGCGCAGTGTAGGGGGAAAGGTTTGTGATGAATCTGTAAGAAATATTACGGTGTCTGATGTGGTGAGATATGTGTAGGAAATAAAGTTATTTAGTAAAAGACATTTTAAGGATCAGGTTCCTAAAAATGATACTGCTTATGCTACAGGAAGAACCTGCCTGAGGATACGCTGGGCTGTGTCTGCCAGCACCTCCGGCGTCGGTGGAAACGGGTCCAAGAGCGAGCCCGGGAGATAGCCTGTTCAACTGATGCAAGTTTGAGTGTCCTTTTAAAAAATCTAGTTCTAACATTAGTAAGTTTTCATTATATTATAACCTCCAAAATACCCTTAACACATTTTTAAACAAAATCTGTGATACAAAGTAGTCTCAACTTGAACTTTAAAACAGCTGAATGTAATTCAAGTTTTAATTAACAATATTTTTTTTTTCTTTTAATGAAAAAGTAATACGTGAGTCAAGGTGCAACACCTACCTTTTTATCCATTTTGTGTTTTTGTTTAACATGGTTTAGATTTTCAGTATGGGAAGATATTCCTGAGTTATTCTTTCCTTCTTTTTGCCTTCTGCAAGGTGGCTTGTCTGAGGTGGAATGAGATGTGGCTTGTTGCTGGTGTAGGTAATTCTCTGTTGAAAAGAAGTTGAAGGAACTTTTACTTTGATTTTTATTCCCCCAGATGCTAGAACTTACTAAATTTCTCATCACTGAGCAAACCTCTATGTTTTTACTATTTTCTGTAAATTTTTATTCTAAGCCTGATACATTTTCTCATTTACTTCTGTCTTTTTGGGGGTTCTTATTGGCCATTACTGTCCTGTGAAGTAATAGCCGTAGGTATCTGCTGTGAGCCAAGAGAAGGTATTGTCCCTGCTGCCAAGATGGGTGTGGCATCATCATTTGCATTAATACCACTAATTACATGGGGGTGCTGGTCTGAAACACAGAAAGCAACTCAAGACACTGAATCCATTTCCCACTGCAAACACACAGTTTTGTTTCAGAAACAGAAAAAGACCCATCTTAAAACTGTTCAGGCTTCTAGTGGAAGGTTATTTTGAATTATTTATTTTTAAAATGCCCTCCTAGTTGTCAAATTCACATATGTAGTATGCATATGGAAATTGTGCGGTCAGTTCTGTAAATACACGAGTTGTTTTGACGTTCAATATATTAAAAAATATTCAAAATACTTACCCTGTTCCTTTGATTGAGGAGAATGGCACTTCTTATTAACTCTGAAGGGTTGTGATAAAGAGCCCTTTTTCCAAGCATCCAGTGCTCTGTTGGGAAAGCAGTGCCGTTTGCTGAGGCCGTTCATCTTCAACTGAGCGTGTCCGTGTGCGAGCCTCCCTCTGTACCTGCATGGCCACGGCATCCAAAGGGTAAACAGATATGTGCCATGGAGAAGCACCCAGAGTAGAATAATACCACATCATCGGGTAAATTTAGGTCCAGCAGCAATTTACTGCTGTGAAGGAGGTGTTCGTTTATGTTGACAAAAAGAAATAATCAGGATTTTAGGCAAGAGACCTGTACTTAACTGAGTCCCTGTGCTTATTTGATATAGCCAAATTGATAAATTCTGAGACCAGCAGGAAAAAAACAAAACAAAACAAAGAAACACCTTCAAACCAAAACAGAACCAAGTCCTAGAAGAGTGTCACTGGACTGGATAACATAGGCCTCAGTCTTCTATTTTTGTTGTTATGATCCTTCAGAACTGCGGTGCTGTTTGCCAAAGCAGACACAGTGAGTGAGTCACTGACACTGATTTGTTCCCAGGGAGTCACTCTGTCTGATTTTGGTGATGAAATAAAGTAAGAGGGATGTAGGCAAACAATATGTGCTTTATTGAAGCGATTTGTCAGCCGTTGCGCTGCCCTGCGCTCCTGAAAGAGCCAAGGCTAAATCTTCCTCTGATAGAATTCCCATTATTTACAGAGAAAGTGCCGATTGAGACAATGTGCCTGTGATAGTTTTGTTCTCAAACTCTTCCTGCTCTTTATTTAAGCCGATCCTTTAAACTACAGGTGGCTTTGTTAGTTCGTGCTAGAATTTGATATTCATTCTTCTGCATTCTCGTGTGAATCCAAGTTCAGGATATAGATCTTCTGAGGGCATATATCTATAGATCTATCAGAATTAAAAACTGAAGTTTGGTTCCCTTCAAATGGAAGTAACTGCTGACAATTCATCAGATTAGAATAATTTCTAAAGCACAGTGGGATGCAGCCAACCAGGCCTCATCTTTCTCTGGTGTAGGTCTGTTGTGCTTAGAAAAGTCTGTTCCTGATAGCAAACACCACACTGGGAGTTTTTATAGATTACCTTTGTGGAACTCCTGCTCTTTCTAAGAGATTCTTTTTTCCCCTGATTTTGACAAGGTTGAATTTTGGGGATGACTTTTTATTTTCTGTGGACTTTCTACACCCATTTTAGCAAAATTTTGTCTGTATCTAGGGAAGCTGAAAACCATATTCCTTACCATTTTGGGGTGACTTTAATCTTTTTCTGTTTATGGCTCCTTTTGAGTTTATTCGTTGACAGTTTTTCCTTTTTGCAAACTACTGTTTTCCTCCTTTGCTCTGAAATATTTCTGAAAGCACCATCAGGAGCTGCTGAGTTCAGCTGTTGAGAATATTGGAAAAAAATGAAGTACATGAAAACTGTGAGTTACATTAACTGAGAGATTGAAATCTATGCTCTTTTAAAATAGCACTGAATAGCATAGTAGTTAAATAGCACAACTCTGAATTTTTCCTAGAATTTTTGTGTTAGTTTTTTCTAATCACTTTGTCCATCTACTTTTATAAAATAAAATTGAAACAACTCCCTGCTTTTCTGGATCTATACAGAATTAGCGTATGTGCTTTCGTACTCTTCTTCCCATGTAAAAAGTAAGCTCAGTCTCCCAGAGCTGCTCTGGGATCTGCACAGACAGACTGGTCTGTCTTCACTTACCTGAGAAAGAAAAGCTTTCAAATCTTAAACACTTTATAGGGCATTAATGCAATTTGGGTTTGTGACAGTTCAGTGTGTGTAAGCGATGAGAGGCGGAGTACACAGGCTGTCTTGGACTCCAAGTATCTCCAAGTACAATAAAGTCTTGACACTAATGGTCTACTTAAGTCCTACTCTAATTTAAATATTCATTAAAATGAAAACAGTGGAATACCTATGCTGTTGCAGAAGAATATAAAATATAAGGGGAAAAATCAAGAACTAGAAGTACACTCTTCTCACTGGACAGTGCTCCTACTGAAATTCCTGAGCAAAAGAAACTTAAATATTCACACAAAAGAATGTGTCTTTCATGCATCAAATGAATATGTAACTTATGTTATTAAAACATAAATTGTAAATTCTGTATGGACAAAGCCTGAAAATGTCCATAAATATACTTTTGATAATTCTTTTATTATTCTAATGGGGGTGGGGAAGTGTCAGCCAATTCCACCCTCTCGAGAAGGGAAATGGCACTGTTAATATTACCTCCTGCGTCTGCTGTCCTTTAGAAAAGGATGAAACCAATGTTTTTAAGCTCCTGTTTGTCAGGCCGCATGCCACAGTCCTGCTAACGTTCTTCATTTTGAAAATAGAAATATCGTATTTTGACGGCGTGCGTTCGTTGCTGGCTGCCTGGTGCAGGGAGGAGCGGGCAGAGTCCGCCCCCCCCGGCCGCTGGGCTGGCAGAGGGAGGCTCCTCGTTAAACAGCACCAGGTTAATTGGGGTTCGGCATTTAGTGATGGGAAGGTGCCCTTCGTGCTTGGTGCTGTTGAACCTCCGGAGCAGCACGTTGGCGTGCCGCGGGCTGGCGTTGGGAATGCTTTACAGGGAGTGCTGAGCGCCTGGCAGTACAAAGCGCCCCAGGAAGGGCAGCAGCGAGCGGGGCTGTCCGTCGCAGGCCGGGAGCCGTGCGGGTCCTGCCGCCCTGGGGAAGGGGCCGTGGGAACACAGGGGGCTCCTCCTCTGTCCCAGCCCGGGACTGCTGGCTCCACAGCCCTGCTGGGCACCGACGTCCCTATCAAAGAGTCACGTCCCGAGCAAGGACCATGGAGAACCTTCCTCTCTTCCTTGATGTCGGCTGATAGGAGGAAACCGCTCGAATACACAGAAGTAAAGCGTATTTTCTTCTGGGGGGTCTGTGTAGAGGAAGCAGCTATGCTCATCCACTTCTCTTCTGCTTGCCTTTGATAATTTAATTCATTTTTGTTCTGTTTGTTTTTCCAAGCATCTCTTATAATATCCTGCTGCCTGAAATTTTGGTTATTAAAGGTGTTACCTGCTGTGGTTGCGGTATTTGTTGTTTCTGAATTGACCGGTGAACAAAACACTGGAGCTTTCCAGTTGGCATCGACGCTCCATCGGAGCTCTCCGTTGGTGGCCTTTTGTCTGCCTTCAGGTTTTGCAGGGGACCGAGCCGCATCGTCAGGATGAGAACCGAGCGCTCTGCTGGTGGCAGGGCAGGGGGGGGCGGCTGAGGCGTCTGTCACAGGTGTGCGAGGTGGAATCTTCTCTTCTGGTCGAAGCAAAAGCGACAAATCTGAGGCTCTCTTGTCTTGCGGCAATGTAAGGATATATTTTGGAGGAAAGGCATTTTGTGGTGGGATTGGAGTTAAATGACCAGATTGCAGATGATGAATTTTAGAAGACACATCAACGGTGTTGTCACCGAAAACTGGTGCCTTTGCTCCTGTTTTCACAAGACATGTTTTGACATCTGTATCTGTTGCATTGTGCAAGGCAGAAGAATTGCAATCACTTCTCCTAAATTCGGGCCCTAAAAATCCCACAAATGAAGCTTTTGAGATACCTGCTGAATGCGAAAGACTGTTAACGTCACTGTAACTCAGAGTTTTTGTGGGGAGTTTGATTGTTTTCATATACTCCACATGCTCAGTACCGCCGGTGGATTCATTAATTCCTGTGCTTAATTTTTGCTCCTCTGCTTTCCTGGCGAGCATCAGGGGTGCTGTGGACACACACTGGGCGCTGCTGCAACGGCCCCGCTCCGCTTCATTTCCCGCCTGGCTTTCAGCGCTGGGACTAGGGCAGGACTTTGCAATAACGTTGGGTGCCTTCTCCACTTCAAATTTCAGCTTTTTTCTCTCTGATGGTAAATTCTGGGATTTCCCTGCAGCTTCTCTGGTGCTGTTGCAGTGGGCCCCCGGGGGGGTCAGGACAGGCTGGCCGGTCCCCTCGCTCCTGCTGTGGCTTCCATCAGCGTTTGAGGTGCTTTTACGCTCCAATTCAAATGCACTGGATTCCTTCCCAGGGCTTGGTTTTCCCCGTTCGCTACCCTGTGCTGGCAAGCGGTCATCATTCCTGCCGTCCAGCTGGCACCGCGGATTTTTGAGCCCAAGCTCACAACTGCTGGGAGCTGGGGACGCGCTGTTGTCACCTCTGTGTTTGTCTGTGTCGCTGTCACCAAGCTCTGGGGAAGTCCTGCTCGTCACAGTCTGTGCTGGAGCGTTTCCTGGATGGGATGTCTCCATCGCGCAGGTTAAACTGTCCGCAGTGTCCTCGGGGGACAGGTTCTGTACAGTGCGGTTACCATTAGTACAGGTCGCTGATTTACCCAGGTTTAAACCTGTTGTCAGGAGGGAGGGGAGGCTGTCGCTTGCAGAGCTCCTGCTATCCCTCTGCTCAGGGATTTCGGTGCTGCTGACTGATTCCTTTGAATCAGGAGTGAAGCTTGTAATATCCGTAATCTTATTCCCCCTTTGGTTAATTTTCTTGGCATTTTGACTGCTTTTCATTTTTTGGTAGATTTTCTTAAACGTTTCATCTCCATACATTTGCCATTTTTCATGAGAGAACATCTTTAGCTTCCTTTGATTGTGTTTCTTGTTTCTCGCAGTGGTTCCTGCTCCAGCCCCCGGCCTGTGGCTCCCTTGCAGCTGCTCCGGGGGCGGAGGATGCTCGGCCGCGCTGCCGAGCGGCAAATCATCCACGGCTGCCTGTCGGACCAGAGCTCGGGGATGGCTGTTGGGAAAATCCAGGGAGTTTGCAGGGGGGTTGTTGCCAGGCAGCAGAGCGGCAGCGCGGGGGGGGTTGGGGGGCGGCCTCCCCAGGGAGAGGGGCTGCGAGCCCCCCGCTCTGTCCCGCGCCGCCCCGCTGCCTTCCACCACGGGCAGGGAGTTGCTCCGCGTGACGGGCACGGCGTCGATGGTTGTGGAGAACTGGGTGGGCACCGAGTGAAAAAACACGGGCTTGCATTTTTCTAGGGGCGCAAAGGTAGATTTTGCTGAACAAAGGGAAAGGTTCTTTTTCCTATTTACATCACAGGTTCTGATGTCAAAATGGAACGAGTCTTTGTACGTGTAAGGCATGGGCAGGTCAATGCTCCCCTGTTTAGACAGGACGGTTTTTCTGGGCCTGACGTTGTCTAACTGGGTGTCGTCCACCACGCTTTTGTTGTGAGAAATAAGCTTTGAAATGTGTTCTTCCAGCCTCTTTTTCTCCAGCATGGAGGCGGCAGCTCTCTGGGCCGGCTCCGGCTTGGCGGGGCTGCGGAGGCCAGGCTGGCTCTCCGGCTCGGCGCCGGGCTGGCAGAGACCCTGCAGCGGGCCGGGGGACGCCAGCTCCACGCTGTCGGAGCGGGACAGGTACCCCGAGTCGGTGCTCTCACACTTCTTCAGCTTGTACTCAGACGCCTTGGAGTCCCACTGCTTGTCCCAGGAGGTTGCCTGCTGCCTTTGCAGCTGAACGTGCTTATTGGCGCTCGGAGTCCTTTGCTCCCGTATCTTCTTTCTCTGGCACTGACCGTTCGGCAAAGCCCCTGGAGATGATAAACTTTCAGGTTCTCTTTCAGGAACCCCCTGATTGGCCTTTGAACTAGAGGATGGATTCGTCGTTTCTTGATTTTCTGAAGCAGATGCCGGATTGCTCGTTGCCGGCGGTGGAAGGTCATTGGGAAGTCTCTTAGTGTCCGCGCTGGCCTCTGAGCTCACTTGTTCCATCTGCACCCCCTTGTCCTCACCGGTCCCACCAAGCAGTTTGCTGCCCTGATGTGGCGTGACGCTCTCTGTTGATTTCTCATTTTGCTCTGATGCGGCACTGTTGTCGGAGTCTGAGGGCGCTCTGGTGTTGTTGACGTGGGTTTGGGTTCTTCTGTGTTTGTACAAGTTGCTCTGAGTTTTGAAGGCGATGCCACAGGTCGTGCACGGAAAGGGCCTCTCCCCCGTGTGAGAGCGAATGTGTTTCTCAAGGACACTTGGCTTCAAACAATCTCGTCCACAGTGTTTGCAGACGTATTTCCCAGCTTTTTTTGATTTTCCCGGGCTTCCAGTAGATGCATTTACACAAGAATTTGGTGATGATAGAACCGGTAAAGTGCTGACTATGTTCAGTGTCAGAGTTTGCCCAAGCTGCTTCGGAAAGAGTGAGTGAGGCTGGTCCGTGCCTTCAGAAGGAAGAAGCGGGTTGAGGATGAGGGGGACGTTGCTGCTCTCCAGGTGGACACAGCTCCTGCCGGCGACCAGCGGGCCCCTGGGCGGCCAGCACCCTGCCTGGAGGGGCTGGTACAGGGGCACGGTGAGGGCTTTCAGGTAGAGGGGCTGGGATGGGGCCGGGTCCTGCCGAGGAGCCGCGCTGCCCGGGCCGGGGGCTGGCTGGAGAGAGGAGGCTGGAACCGGTCCATCTGCCAGTGCCGCTGTGAGACCGGGCTGGTCCTGGGCCTCCATGGCAAGGGCTGCCTGCCATGTGCACAGCTATCTGTGAGGGAGGGGAACCGAAGCAGGACAGCAAAGTAAATAACCACTTTCGACTGCTGGACTGGGAAAGCTAGCAATTAGGAATAGCACAAATCTTATACACAAACAATAATTACTTCATTTTACAATTAAATTGATTCATCTTTCATTTCTTAGCTAGAAATTGAAGTTCAGTACAGTGTAAAGAACCGTGAACATTGCACTTAGAACGTACAATATATACCCAAAGTATTAGAAATAAAACTATCAGATTTGCAAGTGGAGGATCTCAGCACCCCAGAAATAATACAGTTTTAACTTTCTGGAACTATATTCCCATTACGTATTTGTACCATGATTTTTAATTTAAGAATTTATAATAAGAAATGTTAAGGTAGAGCACAGAACAATGAAGGTCAGAAGGGACCTCGGGAGGTCTCCAGCACAAACCCCCCCTGGTTCAGCGCAGGTTGCTCAGGGCTCTTTCCCGTCTGGTTTTGAAAACCTCCGGGAATAAGAACTGCCCAGTTCCCGTGGGCAACCGGATGAGAGCCGGGCGGTGAAACCCGGCTGCGTAAGCGCTGTGCTTACCCAGCTAGTGGGCTCGGGCTAAGCACGGCAACAAGTGATGCAAAGTGAAAACACATGAGCAAAATGAAACTGATGTCCTGTGTTACACGTGAGATTTACAGAAATACGTGTAAAGCAGAAAAGATGGTATCAGAGCAAAATAGTGGGATAAATTAAAGCAATCTTTTGTGTAGCCCAAATTAACTTTTTCTAATTTAAGGTGATATTACAGTATACTGCTTTCAATCCCAGATGAAAACTTTTTGTAGACACAGTTTTTGGAAAAAGTGAGTCTATTCTTATGAAATCTGTCCAGATATACTCAGGGTGGGTGGAGGTCCAGACTACTTATATCAAAAAAAATTTGTCTTGTCTTTTTTCTTTCTTAGAAACAGACTAGGAAACCGTCCAAATAAGCTCATTGAAAATTATTTTTGGAAGATCTGATAAAGGCATCAGCATAACCTCTTGTAATTATAGTCTGGGTGAAAATTAGAAGGTGATCTGTGAATGTTTATTCAAATCCTTATTAAAGCTATACTCCCTACTCTATATCCATTGGCTGTTATGAATAATGGGCTGTTCTTGTGTAAACACTCACAGAAACCCCATTTGAAATAACATTATCAGTGACTAAATGTGAAATCTGCAATTTGTTGCCTCACTGCGTAATCGCCGGTGGTGTTTTTGTACCTTCCTTGGACTATTTTAATCCGTAATCATTACTAGGAAACAGTAAAAAAAACTTACTCAAAAATACTATTTGAAATTTGGACTGGTTCCATATGAAACAGACACTACATTACCGTTATGCAAAGCAAAATCTCTGTTGCATGTAGTTACTGAGAATTTTGGAATAATTGACATAAAGGAGAAAGGGGAAACTCGATGCCATTGATTTTGGGTATCCGGCAGTTACTGCTGGAGCAGTTAATAAAGCTGGTAAGCTGATAGAGAGCTGGGTGGAGATCCAAGAGAAGTTCTGTTTCTTGACAACTGACAAGGATAGTGTCTCGCTCACGTCACATGAAAAAATGGGAAAACAAGTTTCTATGAAGGATCAAATGGATAAGAATCCTGGAGTTCCAAAGTACCAGGCTCTCCGTAATTTCGCTTATTCTGTGAAGTTTGTGGGGCCCAACATGCAGTGTGATTCTGAGAATCGTTTCAGTGCTCTCTAATGTTCTACAAAGGAAATACCCAAATGATTACAGAACATTTGAAAGAAAGATTTCACTAATGCTAAACAATTAAACCAAATGGTGATGCGCAATCTCATCACTTTTCAGAGCTGTGCTGGTGCACTGCTCTTCACAGCAAACAAGAGACACTTTCTTCCTAAATGAAACTTCTGTGGCTTGTATGCTGCTGGGGCGAATATCATCATACTTTTCACGCCTGTTGTTTATATACAAAAAAAGAGTCACTGTAGTTCTTTGTACATTGACAAAAATAGCTTATCTCAAACTAATTCTACCCCAAGGCTAATTCTGGGCAGTCCTTGCCTAAAGCAGAAAACCCTCCTGTGCTGGTTATCCCCCAGGCTCCGTCCTGAGCATCTGCCTCATGTTCTGAACTCATTTGTAATGTGCAGCATTGAACTGCTCGTCTAAAAACTTGATCCTAATTTGGTAAAGAAAAATTTCAAATAAAACTAAAAGCAAGATTTGGCCCAATTCTCTAAATTTTCTAGTTTCTTAAGCTATCAAAACTGGTCATGAAAATTCCGTTTAAGTACAATTATTTTGTTCCTAGCTTGAATTATACCTGCAGGTCTGTGGAACACTGAAAAATTGAAAAGCGTAATAGTGTCAGACAAATCAACGTAGCAGAAACTGTCTTATTCTGTATAAAATACAAAATATATAATATATATAAAGTATTTTAATAAGGGAGGGGTGTAAAAAAACCTCATTTTAAATCCAGTGTGTTCCTCTTTTCTATATAATTTTTCCTGCATTTCAAATACATTGTATAAACTTTGCTTCATTTTATCAGACCGGTTACAGTAATCTCGGATTATACAACCAAAAGATTTTTGGGTTCTGTGCGGCACGTGTAGGTGCTGTGCCAGCTGCCCGGGCTGCCCCCTCCTGCCCCCCCGGGCTGCGGGGGCTGCGCGGGGGCACGGGGGCTGCGCTCACTGCCCTGCCCGGGCTGCACCGCCGGGTTGGGTTGGTTCTGTGAGCACACGGACCCAGCTTTCCCACAGCCTGAACATATTATACTAGAAGTCTTCGCCTTTTTAAACAGCTTTTGGGGATCCCTACCTTAAATATAATACCGGAGAGCACAGAGAACTGGAATCCTCACTAGTCTGTCAGTAATTTTGGTACGTACCTTTCATGGAGCCAGGCATTCCAGCCAGAGAAGCCTCATTTCTGCCAGTACTTGGTGCAAACAGAGAGAAACGAGGACAAAGACTTGAAACAGATTAGAAGTAGGAAGTTGTTTTTTCTTTTTTTTTTTTTTTTTTTTTACATTTAAGAATAAATATTTCCCAAATATTAAAACTATTTATGGACATAATTTATCAATAATACTTAAGTATTGTATTTGTCTCTGCCCCCAACCCTCACCTCCACCCCCTCCCAGCTTTCTCTTGCTCACTTTTCCAATTTATATCTTTGTAGTTATGTTGATTTAAAGATATTTTTTTTTTAGGAGAGAGAACTGTTGAATTGAAAACTTTTTCTTTTCTTTTTCTCTAGTCTTAGCCAAACATTATGGAATACACCAAAGAAATCTTCAGAATTGTGACATAAAAAAGATTTTGATTAAAAAGAATAAAAAAAGGAAATAGCTAGGAACCTCTAATTTTTAATGGGCAACATACTTTTTATAAGAATTCTTGAAAACAGAAGCCTTGTGAAGTCCTCTACCATTGTCTTAATGAGCAACAGTAGAATCCCTGAAATCTTCTTGATTAATATGGGGCTGTAATTTTAATCCTGAATTTAAAAAAAAAAAAAATTTTTGTGCAGAGGTACAGTGGAACTCATTTTTATTTATAAAAATATCAAAACTTTTCAACAGAAATAAACACGTATACCTTGGGAACATAAACTTACAAAAAAAAAAAAGAAAAAGCAAGATTAAAGTAGCCCATTGCTAAAAGTATTCCCCATAATTCGTTGTGTAATCCTTTGTCCAGGCTGCTTCAAACTGTTTCCAGTGGCGAAGCTTTCTCTTCATTTTTTTTTTTTAATGAAAGTATTTAAGGTTAATGGATCCTATGAGAAATTTGTTTCTGATTCTCTGTTCTTGGCCATAATTTTTCATTTTCCTTTCTCTAAATGGAACTTCTGGAAATCATAGCCATTCTAGAATTAGTTTTTGACTTTCAAACTTTTGAATGGCTTTATTTTGACTTTCTAAAATTCAGTATTCCAAAATCACCATATAAGAGCAATACTTAGCAACAACTCTAGTTTATCTAAGCCCCTGTGTGGTCTTAATATGCAAGATCTAACCCCTGTAATAGAATTAATGGTTTCACAGGCACTGTAAAATATCACTTGAAGGATATTCTATATGTTGTTCATCCAAACACTGGGCAGTAAATGATTCTTCAAGTCACATCATCAGACCATTGCAATTATATTGTCACATCTGAAACCCCATACCAGTAACAGTGTATTTTTCGCAGGTTTAATTTACCTGTTCTTTTACTTTAGTCCTCCTCAACTCCCTGATGAAACAGGTAACGTAATCAAACTGTAAGATATTTTCTGAAAGGTAGTAACCCCCCTTTTAAAATTTTAGCAGCTTTTGAAAGCTTTATATGCAGTCTGATCTCTTTAGAAATGGCATTTTTTTTGAGCTTAATCCTTCTGAGAAAGCTATATTGAATGTGTGTACAGGAATCCTCAGGTTTTTTCTGCAACATCGCAGTAATGGCAGTTTCCTAAAATTTCAAATTTATTCTAGGGTCACATATTATAACAGATAGATGGAAGAAAGTATTTTTAAGGGGACATTGTAGCCACTGTGAAAAAGTGTATCTGTTGAATGGTTTAACAGCATACTGTCATTGGAAATGAACTGATTCCACTAATCTGTGAAAAGGAGCCGTAAAAAACCAAGACCTCTTCTTTACAGAAGCTAGGGACAGTTAGGTTGACACCACAGACTTTTTAATTCTCCAGTATCTAGCCAGGGCGGTGGACAGTTCTGCTCGTGCTTTAGTTTTAGAGACTATTTGTCCCAGGATGTTTTCTTCCAACCGAATAACTTGTATCTTACTAGGTGGTGACCTAACAGATATTCCAGCCGTCGTCCTTGAATCACAGACACAGAAAACATGTCTTTACTATTTAACTCCAGTGACTTTTAGAGACATTGTTTCTGGGGGTTTTCTTAGATGTGGTTGTGTTTGGGGTTTTTTTTTGGTTTTGGTTTTTTGGGTTTTTGTTTTGTTTTGTTTTTTTTTTTGTTGTTGTTCAGGAGGTTAACACTGCTGGAATTTGAGTAATTTTTGGTTATTTATCGGAGATTGTAATTCCATGTCATTCACATCTGATACAATGCACCTTACTTAGCTTTAGCTATTACGCTGAACATCTTGCTGGTCATCCAGATTCCCCTAGAATTACTGGAGAAAGTCACCTCTGTGAGCAGTAGGTACCTAAGCTAGATGCCCAAAATGGGATAAAGTATCTTGTATGTCTCTAGTGCTTATAAAAGGACCTTAGCTGATTAGCTTAGAGTAGCTGCCCAACTTTAGATGGTTATCTGCAGAGGAACTGAAGCCCACCTTAAAACTGGAGGCAGAGAGACACAGTGGTTCTAATTTCCTAGAAAGGGCTATATATCCAGAGAAGAACAAAGAGTTTATTTGCTGTTGATTGATAGATTTTTAAAGTAGCACTCATTTCTCAGTGTTATAGCTATGCAGTGAAAAGAAGCATGATTAATGCATGAGCTGAAATGTCTAATATCACTTCCATAGATGTTAAAGTGTAAAAATTTTAAGTATATGACCTCTCACATCTACTGGGATTTAAAAAAAAAAAAAAAGAGTTTAAGGGAGCTAGACATTCATATCTCTCTGTAATTCATTGTGAAACAGATGCTTATCTTTCGAAGATTCCTCTAAACTACATAGCCTTAAAATTAAATGTTTCTTTATTATCCCAGTTTTTTCATAGATGTTATCATACATGAAGCAATTCTCTCTTTGCTGCTTGTATCTCAGGGTGCTCTGTTACAGCTCAACACAAGCATCATACTTTCATAGTTCGCAGGAGAAGGTCTAATGCTTTTAGAGCAGAAGGAAAAGAATTCAACTCAGAGCTCTGTAGCTGTATATGGTTATTGAGTATTTACGTTTGTTCTTTTGCAGCAACGAACTCACTGTAACATGCACCCAACTGTTTGTATTGCTGCAAAATGTGATACGAAGGAAATTGGTCAAATTATTATCGAATTAAAGGTCATTAATGATTACCATAAATACAGAATTTCTTAGAAGCAGCTTCCATTTTTAGTACGGCAGCTAAGTTGTGGTCATAACTTCTATTTTAAAATTTATATCTTGGCTAGTCCAGGGTGTGCAAAATGATTTTTTTACTATGAAAAAGCAGAAACAAAAAATATGACCAGCTCTTACTGTGGTCCAGTTTATAGATAAGTTCTTAGTGCCACCTTTAAGGAGGTGCTATAATTAACTCCAGGGCAAAAGTCCGACTTTTTTAATGGCAGAGAATTGATGAAAAGGCAGTTTATAGTGGGCATTTTGCCTGACAAAGACATGAAAAATGGAAATGTTGATTCTAGTAGCAGCTGTGCTTAGGAGGCAGCAGATTTCTTACGTAAGTAAAAGCATAAGGTCAGTTTTCCTCGGCATCTGTAGTTGAGATATTACACCTAGAAAATAGACATGGGTTCTGCCATTGTAAAGGTTTATTTAGATTGAGAAGTATTGGGCTCTGTGAGTGTCATAATAATTATATGTGTATATATATGGGGTGGATTTGCTGCACACAACAGGGATACTAGCTTACAGTTTGCATCAAAAAAAGAATAAATGGCAGGATTAAGGCTGCTTCCAAAATATGATGTGCTAGATTTAAGAGACTACACACACGAATGCTGAAATATTTATCTTTGTGCCTCCATTTCTTTCTCTTTCTTGTTTCCAATGTTTGTTTTTATAACTTGAAACATGTTAAAAGTAAAGACAAGCTTTTATTCCAATTGGATATATTAAAAACAGGATCTTGTCTGATTTTAAGTGCAAAGCACTAACCTGCTCCCTAATTGAAGTGGCCAGATTTTTAAAAGTTTGGATACCTGTAGATGAAATCATCAGCTTTTGAAACACTGACTTGGAAAAACAGTGTCAGAACACTAAGAATGGTGTCACAGATCTTGAGAACTATCATTCTGTAGTATAGTATATTGTTTGCATTCCTTAAGCAGTATTTAAGAGATTTCATAGACCCATTTTTTAATAATGCTGCTGAAGAACAAGTCTCCAGTTGGACATAAACATGCAGATTTCCAAATTATGTGTGATTTTGATGTGATAAAAAAATCATTTAGAGTTATAAGTATAGGAGATTTTTGCTATATTTTGAAAACAGATTAGTAAAACCCGATTCTGTCAGTTTATCATAAAAGAAAATTCACTGATAATATATCAGATTGTTTTTGTAATGACGCATACAATGCTATGTATGTAGTCCACAGTCTAAATTAGAAACACCTTCAAAATGTGAATACAATGTGTGTCATAATCCTAATTTTTGAACTTTACTTTAACTAGAAACAAGAAGAAAGCACAGTGTAAATGGACTTCACACATGCCAAACATTCCTTCCCTAAATCACACATGATATCTATGGTATATAAACATGTATATTTCACATGCACCTTGAGAATGGCAGGTGGCTACCTATTTTCTGTTGCAAACAGCAAAAACTGTTAAATTTCCAATGTAACATCATGAATCATTTCCAAACTCCAATATTCCAGTCATACAAGCAGTAGCAAATACTTGTAATGACCACCTACTTATACATTCAAAATCAAGCTAAAAAAATGGAGTGGGGAGTGGGAGTGAAAAACAAATATATAGGAGACTAGTCTCTTGTGTAAACACTTGTGTGACACTAAACCTTACCTTGGGTCTTCTGCTCCATTAGTTGAGCGCTGCCTGTGTTACTGATACTGATAAGCTGGATGCTGTTGCAAAACTCATAGCTTTTGCCAAGCATAGTGGTGTGATATGAAGTGATGCAGAAAACAGTAGAAGCTCTGTCACCAGGTCAGCTGCAAGAAGAAGTGAACGTGTGTGAATGTACAGTATATGGAGTTTTGTGAAAGATTCAGTCTCTCTTTCTCCCAAAGAACTTCAGCTGATGATACAAGGGGAATTCAGTTCCCTTTGGCAGGACTCCATGTTGGTCTGGATGCTGTAAATGCTTCTGCTTCTACAGTTACTTAGCTCATGCTGCTAAAAATATACCCACGACAGACTTAATGAAAGTGTCTTCTTTTAAAAACTACTTGTCTACAACAATCATTTAATGTTCGTTTGCATGTGTGGTTCTCATTATTCTGACATAGCTATTAATACTGATGAAAATTAAAGAGAGAAAATCCAAATATTTTCATACTTGCACTTTTCCAGTAGCATTTAAGAAACCCCACAGCTAATCAACCGTAAATTTTCTTGACTTTTTTGCTTATTTTTTTCAATTCAAGAGTAATATAGCAATATATGAAATTGTATTACAGCAGTAAGGGCTTCAGAATCCCAGTAGATGATGTAATTATGATTAAAAATTAGTATTATTGAATAATTCACTTTTGTAATATGCAAAAGTAATTTTTTCTCTCATTTTCAATAACCATCAGTCTTAATATCTAACTAATGAAAAAACATAAACAGTGTCATCTGTCAGGTTACTAACAGACGATGCCACTTATTGGAGTCTCATTGTTTACTTTAGCAGGTAATTTGTGGACCGGAATAATTTAATTGTTCTGAGCACATAATTACATGCCAGCATTTTCCAATTTAATTAAAATGTACAAATCTGAAGATTAAGGGAATTTTTGAATTATTAATCATTTCTCCTCTAGGAAATCTTGTTGCTCTGCAGGAGATTTGTCCAGTGTACAACTATACGTATTTTTTTCCTTCTCTTTCACAGACAGACAATTTTCCCGCAGAGCCCAATTACATGGGCAGCAGGCAGCAGTTTGTTCAAAGGTAAGGCCTATTAAATAACTTTCTCGGCTTCCCCATTTGCATTCTTGTCAAAATTGCTTTGCCAGAGAGTACAATTCAACTTAGAACAAGTAAATACAATTCTCTCTCTCTCTCTTTTTTCTCTTTTTTTTTTTTTTTGAAATATGTATTTCAGTAGCTCCACGTTCAAGGATCCAGAAAGAGCCAGCTTGAGGGACAGCGGGCATGGGGACAGTGATCAGGCTGACAGTGACCAAGACACTAACAAAGGCTCCTGCTGTGACATGTCTGTTAGGGAGGCACTCAAGATGAAAACTACTTCAACTAAAAGCCAGCCACTTGAACAAGGTGAGTGAAGCCTCCAATGCTTACAAAGTGTAAAGTTTAAGCCGTCATTATAAACCTATTAGTATTGCAGTTACGGTTTATCAGGGTGGAATAGCCCACTGATAATACTATCAGAGAAAACAGTAAATCTTATAGCTAGCCCAGAGCAAAGAACGCTCGGTATCTTTTGGAATGAACATGAAATGAAACCGCAAGTATCCAAACTAGATTAAAAAAAAATAAATTAGTACCTTTCTAAAATGATTAGAAAATACTTTATCTCCACTGGCATTGCGTGTGATATATTATATACAGTCCTTCTACCAAAGCATGATTTGGAAATTCAAACTAGACGTGACTGCAACAGATAAGAGAACGCCAGTCATTTGCATTCCTCACGTAGTTTGGAGACACGGAAAAGAAAAGAGACTTGGGATATCAGACACGTAAAAATGAATCAGAAGATGTTTTCATTTCATGGATGTATTTTCCTATTTGTAATTTTGATTTCACAATTAATGGTAGTGTGAGAAGTGTCAAATAATAACATAATTTGATTTTCAGTATAATTTCATTCACATCGTGTGGAGGTACATAAGTGTCTGTGAAACGGCAAAAATTACTTGTATCAGGACAATGACAGTGCTCTCTGAAAGCATTTATTTTGACAAAAAAGCATATTTATTTCTTCAAACTCTGTGTCCAATTCATTTTTTTTCCAAATGTGTTTCATCTAATATAAGGTCTTTTATTTCGAGAGGCACTTCTTTTTTCTAAAAGCATCAGACAGACCAAGTACTTCAGCTTTGTGTGTGTGTTTTACTTCTAGGCTGTAAGCAGTAAAGAAGTTTGCCACTGAATTATTTTTAAATGGTTTGTATGTTTGCTACTATTTTAGTTTGTTCTGGAGAAGAGTCTGCGGTGTTAAAGGCAGTTGAAAGAGTATTATACGTCAGCCTTAGCAAGAAACTATATTTATAATTAAGCAGAAATATATTATAAGTTTTTTATTAATTTTTGATTAATTGGACCTAGGTTTTTTACTTCTTACCCTAGCTACTCTTATCTGTAGTATAGTTATAAGGAAATACATGCTCAACTTCATTTTTCTGATTAAGTTGAGATTGCAATATAATTTTTGCTGTGTCGAATATTTAGAATGCTGCAGTATAATTTATTCTGTATATATTTGAGGGTTGACCTCATATTTGACCTTATTTTCCAAGTAATAAATGCCAGAAAGATTATTTTTTCCTGACCTTTTTGCCACAGCAACTCTCTGCTTATAATTGGACATTGATCTGTATAAAGATGCAGTACTGGACTTCTTTTTTTTTTTTTTTCTGTTTGAGTTTTTGTCAAATTTTTTCAGTTTTGTGTAAGAAAAAGACAAAATCTCTCAATTTCTGTCTATCAAGTATAGCCATGAAAGAATTCTAAAATTTTAGAAGTTTCCCTATAAAAATTATTTGCCACTCAAAAAATGTGTGGGTTTTTTTAGAAAAGGACTGTATGGCCAGAGTTCACAATATTGCAGGTTGTCCAGCAGCATCAAGCCTAATTCTGGTCAAAATATAAAGTCTAGTAAGAAGATTAAGTCAACCACTCCTATGGCTTTTTTCATTATAATGCAAAGAGTTATATGGAGGTTTGCACTTGTCATTAAATCTAGATGAGAGACCCTGTTCATCAAGAAAAAACCTATTCCAGTGGCTCATAGGAATTCCTCACATTCTTATTAAACATATGTTAAACTGTGAATGTTAAGTACTGTCAGCCACTGAACTGCAGCAGCCAGTGTTTATGTGAGTTTTCTTACTGAAAAAAAAAAATGAGGATAGAGAGATAAACTACCTTTTTCTTTTTTTTTTTTTTATTTTTTCCCCCCAGATATAATTACAAATGGTAATGATATACATTTGTTTACTTGTACAAAGTCTTCCATCTCAAGTGCACTGTAATAAAATCATTGGCATGTTATGAAAACTGAACCACCAGCGAGCACCTTATGGGGTCACAGATCATTGCAGTAACAAATGTGGTGCAGTGTGGTGTTCCCAATGAAATCAATGATCACTTGTCGTTGAGCTTAGTATGATCAGGGTTTTCAGCCCAGAGTAACTTTTCCCTTTTGAAAGAAGATAAACAAAATTGCTTTCGCTAGTCATAAGCCAAGTTGAAGGACGGTGGGAAGTATGATATATGTGATTAGGATAGAAAAAGGATTGAATTTTCTTTAGAGAAATTTTTTTTCCAGGAGAAGGAGATGGACAGCTTGCTGGAGACAATAGTCTCCAGCAGCGCCTAAAGCAGTATCAAAAGTTGTGGTTCTGCCATCATTCTGAATTGTGTGCAGGGATGGGAATACGCTATTTTGTAGAAAAGTTTCAGGATTGATTATGGTTGTTTAAAGATTTTTAAAATATCTTAACTTCTGCTCTTAGAATATTGTTAATTATTAGATCTTCTGACATTCTTGAAAAATGATCAGGATTAACTATTAATTCAGGATCTTGTCTTGAGGTTCCTAATTTAAAAATTATCCAAGTTGGAGTTTCACATCCCCTGTATGTAATTCTGAACACAATTGTCACCAGTCGAACTCTACCTGTAACAGTAATAAGAATGCTAATGGTACCAGTAGTTTAACTACAGTTTGAAGCAACTCTAGCCCAGGCAACTTGATCATACTGAGACAAAAATTGTGTCAGTAGCACTACAACAATTGTGTTTCTATCAGTAACCGAGAAGTAGGAAATTTCATGAAAAAATAATTTTTGTAGACAAGAAACCTGATTTCAGCATGGGATGGGAGGCAATCAAGCTTACTTTATGATTTCCATTAAAATAGTGGTAAAGCCTCCGTAAGTTTACTATTAAAATATTTGATTTCAAGGAAAATATCTTCAGATAGCAAGTTTTGTCTGGTGGTAACTGTAAACATTCACACAAACGGGAAACATAATGCAAATTAGATATCATTGTCAAATGCCTATGAAAGCTCATCACTTGGCCTTAATGGAAAGAAAGGGGAAAAAACCCCCAACCCGATAAAAGTTACCAGGACAGTAAATCTTGTGTTAAAATAAGCATGTCCCACTTTAGTTAACCATATATCCTCTTGCTGTGAATTCCAAGCCACTTTCTGCATAAAAATACCTAGCTGTCTCTTAAGCTTACTTATGCTATCTGAATCAGCTATCTTATGAAGCAGCTTGTTCCATATGTCTGCTACTCTTTCAACAGAGTGGTTTTAGATAGATTTGGTTTATTCTCCTCTCTTTTTTTTACTTCTGTTGCTGAAACTTTAAACCCTATCACTAGTTTGGACAGTCTGAGCTCACCCTACCTAGAAGTCTTACAAGAACATCTGTCAAGTAACCTGTTTATTTCACCTGAAGTAGCATATATTTTCCACATTTTATATTTAAATAACAGAATAATGGTTTTGTTTGGTATTGTTTAAGCATAAACAGCAATAATTTATATTTCTTGAAAAGATAACCAAAGCCGAAATTGATATTGTAAACCATAAATCGTATCTACAAGGAAGCAGTCCAACAGCAAGATGTACATTTTATACTTTTCTTAGTGGATTCCAGATAGGTTTACCTTATAATCAGTAAACCAATATAGAGTTAGGGACTTTTCTGTAGTAACTCATAAATCATTGTCTTTGTTAGATTTTCACAGGATTTTGTCCTTCCTTTTTCTTTTGGTTTTTGCTGCCTGTGTTTTCTTACTTGAGGTGGGTTGACCCTGTCTGGACACCAGGTGCCCACCAAAGCTCCTCTATCACTCCCCTCCTTAGCTGGACAGGGGAGAAAAAATACAACAAAAGGCTCGTGGATTGAGATAAGGACAGGGAGATCACTCAGCAATTACTGTTGTGGGTGAAACAGATTCAACTTGGGGAATTTTAGACTGAACATTAGGAAAGAATTTTTCACAGAAAGAGTGGTCAGGCATTGGAATAGGCTACCCAGGGAGGTGGTTGAGTCACCATCCCTGGA
>JAOXJK010000005.1:834345-853624 GCA_025774025.1 Xenus cinereus | reverse complement strand
TTTTTTTTTTTTTACATTGGTGTCACGGTAACAACCTTCAGAAAACAGGAAGAGGTGAAACAGAAGAAAATGAAGTAGCATTTCAATCTCTTCATATCCTTTACCATTATTTGTGCAGGAACCTACAAATGGAATCATTTCTCTTCAGACCGTGGGGTTCTGCGCGCTGCCGGTTGTACCACCCAGCAATGCGCAAGGCTGGAATTCTTTTCTTTGTACCACTAAAGGTAATTTGCTTGTAACTTTACAGTAAAGATCTCTCTTAAAATGTGTTGGAAAAGGAAAGAATGGTGGTGAGAAGACACTCGCTACACTTGAAATGCCAGATTCGCCCCGTGTGGGCATCCCCACCGGCTGCTGGCCCCGTGCCCGGCAGCTGCGAGGGACCCGCAACCAGGGGCAAGAGGGTGAAAGAATGTCCAGAGTGTTTAGGTCATGCTCAACAACCCTCCCTAAAATCTGTGAAAAGCGGTAGGGAAAACAGGATAGGGGACAGTCAAGAGAAGTGAAAAGATCATTTTAAGAGTGTAGGCTCCATTTGTGGGTTGACCTCATGGAGAGTCCCGGGCCAGAGCAGCCGCCGAGCCCCGGGGGCTTTCGGGGGACGCTGTCTGAGGTATGGACGGGACCGGCTGCCTCCTCCTCTGCTCTTAGAGCAAGTACATCCCAAACTGCAGCTTGCAGTTCCTCTAATGGTGCCAAGTCAGCATATCTGGCCTATAAAAATTCCTTAGGAGCAGTGTCTTGTGGAAGATGTCGCTTTTGATCTGGTTATAAGTTTGGTGGTGAGCACCTGCCCAGTCCCGATGGCAGAGCCCGTATCTCGTAACTGGGAGAGTGGTGGAACTGTAACGTGTGATTGTTTGTCCGTGACCCACTTCAGTGGAAACTCTTTCTTTCAGTGGTTAGATGATAGACTAATGCCGGAGGTGCCGATGGGTTTTCATTCTGCACAGCGTTACTGCTCCTGGAGAGCTTTGCTGTGGCTTGGGCTGCTTTCCGTTTGGTCCCGGACCCCGTGCTAGTAGGCCTCTAATTCTGGAGTTGGAGAAATATTTCTGTCTTATTCTCCTTACCTTTCTTGCCTGTTATTTAGTTATTCAGGGGACAAAAAACCTTTTAGCAGGGCCTAGTATTGTTACTTAAAATCCTTCTAGTTTCTATTATACCCTGAAATGCTCCCAGTAATTGGTAATAGTGCTGCACACGCTTAAAATCAGTGAACCTAGAAAATGACATTGTGAACCGCTTTACATGAGTCACACTTCTATCTGCAGGCTCAGTCTGGCCATATGGATACAGCTACACACAGAACTAGTTCCAGCTCTGCTGGGAGACGCACTCCTAAATGGGTTCTCACATGTAAGTGAGATCTGGAAGGTTATTGCGTGCTACAGTCAACAAAGGAACAGTGAAAAAAAGACTCATAGTCCTATTTGAAATTAAGTGATTTTTGTTTTCTCTTTTTAACCAGTCTAGTTTTGGATGTCACTTCCTAAGCTGAGAATGGAATGGAATGGAATGGAACAGAATAGAATGGAATGGAATGGAAAAGAATAGAATAGAATAGAATAGAATAGAATAGAATAGAATAGAATAGAATAGAATAGAATAGAATAGAATCATTTCAGCTGGAAGGGACCTACGGCACCATCTGGTCCCACTGCCTGACCAATTCAGGGCTGACCAAAGTTAAAGCATGTTATTAAGGGCATTGTCCAAATGACTCTGAAGCACTGCCAGGCTTGGGGCATTGACCACCTCTCCAGGATCTCTCTGCAAGATTATTTATATTCATTTACGTTCAAAACAATTCCTGCTCAGAGAAACCCAATGAACTTCAGTTGGCTCGACATACAGCAAAGCATCTATTTTAACTCTGCAGAAAGGTGCGCCTGGGGCAGGTTCTACAGAGCAGGGAGGACGTGGTGCTGTGTGGCTCTTCACTCTCAGCTCATGTCTTCATCAGGATTTGGGGAGATGACCCCATATACAGTGGTATGTGGTTCTGGGCTCCGAGAGTCTGCGGGAAGTGCCCCTTCCCGGGTGTCTAAAACCCTCTGTCCCTCAAAGATACCAACGGGGTTTAGTCAAAGGTGGGATGAAGGGAAAGTAGCAATAAGCATCTTTCTGTACGAATAAGGAAATAGATTTCAAAGACCTTATCAGCTACATATTTTAAAGTACTTGAAAAACTTAAATGAAAACAAAGTATCTTATAGGATTGTTAATTATTACTTTTTCTTATGGGGACAATGATGCTGAGAGCAGCACACAATATCCTGCTGTCAGCAGAAGATACAGATACTGGAATTAACATTTCCAGTTGCTGGTCCACACTGACAGCCAGCACGAGGGGCTGGTGTTCATGAGGAACTCCCTTGGTTGACCGGACAAAGCTTCTACTTAAATACTAGTATAATAAAGTTATAGTGAAACACAGGGTCTGAAATATATTTTGTGCAGGGACTTTAAACACTACCTGTTTGATGGAAAGGTTTATGAGTACCCTAATTCTGGCGCTTTCTAGACCTTAATTCAGACTAGCAGAACGGAACTGATACGTTTCCCGATTAACCCAGAAGTTACCGTTAATCTTGTTTTCTACTATTTCTGCCTTGCTCGTTTCTCAGTTTGAGTTTGTACCTCGAAATGTCTCATACCAGAAGTACTGACTTCACCCTTCCCGCGCTGGGAAGGGCTGTGGCTGCTCTCACAGCACTTACAGCCTCAGCAACAGCTCAGCCCCAGCCCCCTGCAGAGTTAGGGTGAAAACGTGGGATTCCCTGATCTTCCAAAACCCTCGTAATCTTTCAGTGATAACATTTCTTGCTCAGATTCTGACTTGGGGAAGTCCTGCTACTTGTTAAGAAGTCATTGTTCCTGGAGTTTTGCCCTACTCCGTGTGTTGCCAAAGTACAAAGCAACTAGAAAAAAACCTGATCAAACTTTGAAATTCTTCTACCATTTCCCGAGGATGAGTATTTTTGACACTGTACTTCCACGATGGTGTGATATCAGTGAAATTGGTTTATGTTTTTATTTTTGTGAACACTGTAGCAGAATACAGTATTAGAACCTTTGAAGTAGAATGAGATCTGTAACGCCTTTCCTTCGTTCTAGAATAGCACCAGTTGTGTTGATCATTATTAAGTATGCAGTTTTCTATCTTTTTGATTCTCCTTTTCTTGAATATCCGTAAATGAAAGCATTCAAAAGGCTAAAATCAATAAGAACATTGCTAGCTAAAATTTATTTTAGTGCTCTGAGTGAACATTGTATTGGCCCTTTTGAGCTCTTTGTGCAATTTGTATAGAGAATATTTCCTATTCTACTTCTTATGCTGCTACTTTTCTCAGTTCTAGTCATAAGAAATGCTTTCTAGTTTATTATATGTCTTTATTTTAAATTTACACCACAATTTAATTTAAATTTACACCACTTATTTCTAAAAAGAAACATGTCTCACCCATCTGTTGGTTTTATAACACTGTTGGTGGTTTCACAATAAAAAAAAATAGGATTGTTAGTGCTTAAAAAAGTCTAAAAACCTTAAAGGATTTGCATTCTTTTGTCCTTTCATCAAATTCACTCCCATGCATTTCCCTTGTTAGGAAAGAGTTAACAACCTCCAGCCAGCAGTCTGTAATCAACAGGTTGCTCTAACAGAGAAATAATAACCCTAATCCATCCTTTAAAGTTTAGGAGGTTGGACTAAATGATGAAAAAATACTGATTAAAGCCCTCCTAAAAACAGAAGTGGGGCCAGTACTAAAATGCTTTGTGTTTTAGGAAAAATCTTTCTCATTGCTAACTGAAAGAACCATCACATCAAAAAAAAATATAACTTTAAAATTTCTGTCTTAATGATATCTCTGTCTATATAAAATGATAACAAAACACTTGCTAACCTTTAGGTGGCCAATTCACAGGCAGGTGGAGAGGTTCAGGTCTCCCTGGAATAGCGTTGAGACAAAAGCAGCATCCTGTTTCCTTTTTTCAGTGTCTTTCTCTTCTCTTTTTTTTAAGCATGTGAACATTGAGGGGTGGGTGGTGGGGTGTGTGCGCGGAGAGGAGGGGGCGAAGGCAGCCCACGCCTGGTGGGGGAAGAGTTTTAATGGCCGATGCTGGTAATATGGTTTGCTGCTACGGTGTCTGCACTACTGCAGCTCTGTGTGTGGGCGTAAAGAAATGACACGACTGGGTTTCAAACCATTACACTGAAGATTTGCAAACAGTTAAAAAAAAAAAAAAACCCACAGCCCCATCAGGCACAAATGGAAAATTATTACTTTTTTTCTTTTATCTTTCCCTAAGCTTTGTTTGTTGGTTTTTTGGGTTTTCTTTTTTTTTCACTTAACAGATGTAATCCAGTCAAGTTTATTCCTCAGCCTCTAAATTTAAAAAGGGAAATTAAGTATTTAGGAAGGTTTTTGATTTTACATAGTGCGAACATTTTGCTGTGATTTTTTATGCTATTTTTTAATTAACCTACAGGAGCCCATATTCCAAAAGGCATCCAGGTTTCCACAGCAAAAGTCTTCAGAGGACACTATATTTCTGCCTTTGAACATGCTAAATAGGTACCCAGGTCGTGGTAGCACAGGGTAGCGAGGCAGCAGAGCCACAGCAGGCACTGCCCACCCGGCCGGGGGGAGACCTTAGACCGTGAGTGTCCCCTCGAATATTCCCCAAATCACAGCCAGGAAAAGGGCCGTCCCACCAGCCCGCTCCTGCTCAGCGATACCCGGCTTCCCCATCCGCAGTGGGCAGGAATCACACGGAATGTTTGCTGCAACAATGGGGTACAAAGGAGACCACCAGGAATGAGACAAAGGGGCTGCTCTCTGTAATATCATGGGTTTAAGCTGAAATATAGTTATTGGCACAAGAGCAGGTGAAGATAAATGGTTAGGAGTACACTGGTCTGGGAGGGACGGGTGGAAGGTTTTTGTCAGACAAGCAAGAACACTTCTCAAATGTATTTTTGACCCCAAAGAGTGAAACAGAGACAAATCAGTTTGTAGAAAGGAGCTTGAAAACTTTAAGGAACCTTAATGACTTGGCTGCTCCATGACAGTAAGGGACAGAGACAAATCGGTTTGTAGAAAGGAGCTTGAAAACTTTAAGGAACACTTATGACTCGGCTGCTCCATGACAGTAAGGGACCAGCACTTGTTAAACACTATCGTCACATAGACATTCAGCTGGAAAATCACATAAAACCAGCACGGCTAGACTTCGGGACTACTAATCCCAACCTTTAACAGAGAATCTGATAAAGGCAGTTAAACAATGAATCACGCTGCAATGAATGGAAAACAATCTTCAATTCTACATCTGTCTGGTAAATCTGCCAGAGATACTGCCGCTAATACACTGAAGTACAGCCTGACTTGGGATTAAATGGGGTTGGCTACTGGCCACAGTAGAAGCTTAAATTCTTCTTTCGTGTATAAACTATCAGCTGAGCTCAGCTCCATGAAAATTTTGCCAGAGAACTGTCTGTGGCCTCAGGTGAGACAGAAAAGTGCACGTTTGGAGAGAAAAGAAATACTGCTGCCAGTAGGGTACGTTCATGCAGACTGCATGCCATTGTACGACGTGATGTAGATTGCAAACTGAAATGGTTTAAATCAATTTGGTAAAACTGGTAATTTTCCTAGCATTGTAATTGTTTTGTGAGTATTGAAGTTAAAAGATTTTTAGCTTTTTATTACTTTGACTTTCTCTAAAAGCTAAATTAATCTTTGTGTGCTGTCTGCTCAATGAGGACACTTTTTGCCCGGTTAAACCCTGTGCGTTATTAATGAGTAGCATCATTTGCATCTTTTACTATAATTTGTATTTAAAAAAAATACTAATTACAATTTTCTCGACCCAGTTTGAAAAGTGTAGTAACAGACCACATAGGCTGAAGCAGTAACTCTGAGGGGTCTGTGTTGCTCATTTTGGCCTCTGTAGGTCACAGAAGCTCATGTGCAGGGGCTGCAGCAGTCGCATTGCCGAGCCCCTGCGGCATCCCTCATCTCTGCCATGGCATTGGCCACTTTGCTGCAGATAAAGTAAGAGCTGGAATGTCTAAATGCACCTAATCCTCCTCCAAGGAGGAGGATTAATCTCTTCCCTTGAAGAATCATTACATAGGATTGCTATCTGTTATCACAAATAGCAATATTTCTTTTATAGAGGTGAACTCTTGAGTTTGAAAGTAGAGGAGTCACGGTTACCTCCACAACTTTTGTTTGGCCAAAGGCACATTTCCACCATAGCACTTAACATGACTTTTTTTCCCCCCAAAGATCACAGCTCTGTAAATTGACAAGAGCAAGACAAGAGCAATTGACAAAGCGAGTATTAAAAATCTGGAAAAAAATTGAATATTAAAAGAAATATTCAAAGCGGGAGGAATGAAGGCATTCTAGTAAATTGGGCAGCCAACTATTACCCTCACGTCAACGCTGCACGGTAACTACTGAGACTCATGTGGCACTTCGGTGTATTTTGTGGAAGGAGGAAGCGCCACCCTGAAGAGCAGCGTAACCCTCACATACTGGTGAGGCCATACCAGAAAAAAACAGTCCAAGAGAAAACAAAAATGTGCTTGAGCAGCAAAAGGGAGAGACACAGCTTCATTAGGAGCAAATATGGGTGTGCTTGCCAAAGAAAAGCCAGTACAAGGGAAAAAGCTAAAACACAAGGCAAAAGTAATAGATCCTGCAGGGAAAAGACCCTGGGGCTGCTGAGGAAATGCTCAGGCAATCACAAAAATGAGAAGGTTCAGCTGGTTGTGCGTGCAACACTAGTGTTTCACTGAGAACTGAGTTTCTTCTGTAAAGTGCTTGGGTTATTTTCACACCCCAACAGCAGGGTGTACGTGGAGACATTCACCTGAAGGGAAAATAAAAAGCTAGTCTCAAAGAAGCTTCCATTAAAATCCCACAGACCTTTTTTTCCAAATTTAGATTTAATGTGTTTTAGGTCAGGTTTTAAATGCTGAATCATCTTACAGGGTTGATTTGGGGTTTATTTGGTTCGGGATTTAGTATTAATTCAGCACAAGCGTGGGTTAATTCACAAGGATAGTTACAACCCAAGAAAACCCCCAGACACCCGAGAGAACAGGCAGACGTGGGAGTCCGGCTTTGCTTCTGGAGCACCAGGGGACGGGGCGGTGACGAAGAGAGCCCCAGTTACCCCTCCTCGCTCAAGTCATCCTTGTGCTGACACTTCAGAGGTTAAAAAGGGGAGGACGTTGTGATGCCTTTTCTACAAAATAGATGTTTTGCAGGAGGAATATGAAGGGTCTTTCCAGTTCTTTCAGGTTGCAGGAGTAATAAGCTATAGTATTTTCAGGCATATCACGTCATAAATATGAGTAATTACAATTATGATGCATTTAAAATCGATGGAACAGTTGCTTCAACTCCAGAAGCCAGCAAGGTTAGCTGGTTTCACACAGGCACAAGCTGGAGTACAGACATACTCCTGCCATCTGTTTCTTGTTTGTCATAGAAAAACATAACTTCAGAACTTCTGATAGGCATCAGAAATCTCTAAAAGCCACCAGCTACACTAATATAAATGTATTTTACAGGAAATGAGGCTAGGATTTGACAGGGTCATTGATCATTTGAACCACCTTTCAGACCCGTGTCAGAACCAGCAGAAGGAAGCACCGCTGACTGAACCGTGGGCACAGCACGTTCCTGTCCCCGGAGCAGCCCCCGGCACGCAGGTAAATCCCTGTCCCAACCCTTCAGCCAACCCAACTATAGGGTTTTTTTCATTTTCTCCATAATCTTTTAAGTAGTTGTGGTTTTTCTCAACATGTTGTCAAGGAAACCCTACATTCTTGTAGCTCAGTATCCAGCTCTTTATTGCTACAGACACAAACAATTTAGGATTTTGAATGCATTGATACACTTCCCTTCCCGCTACAAAGGGATGCTCTCAATACCATGGGCTGGGTAGAGCTGAACAAAGACCTTGTTTTGAAGATTCGGTTCTTCCAAAATGCCTATGGGAAATTTGCCAATTAACTCTTCTATTTATCAATTTAATTAAATTATTGTACATATCAATATTCAGTATCATATCAATACATATCAACTGTGCTGTACACTGTCCACTGGAAGACGGCCCTGTAACCTTACTGGTGTCTTACTCACCTCTGTCTCACATCCTCTCATCTTACTGTCCTTCAACAATGTCGAGTTCCTCGGACAAAAGTATGTCTGGCTTGTGTGAGAGCAGCTAGTTAAACCTGGAGCGGTAATAATTAAGTTAAAGTTGTACACTCCTTGTATCCCTTTTGTGTCATAATCTTACCTAATATTTACACAGCTTTTCACTGGGAAAAGAGGTACTATATGTATGGATAGTATGTGTGTGTGTATATGCAGAGAATTTCTGTTGCGCTCCAGAGAACAACTGCTCTTGGACAGCTGGGTGTGGGACAGCAGCGTCCCCTCTGCCCACGGCCACCTCTCTGTGGAGGACACTCAGTGGAACATGGAGGACACTCAGTGGAACACCCAGGACGTCTCACGCTACGGGGAACCTGCAACAGAGATGGTCGTGTGGAGAGAGTTCCTGCCGCTTCGGGGCAGTGACGTGTCTCATCGCACTGGACGTGAGTTTCAGCGGCGTGTCAGGGTAAAAGGCGTTTCTGTCGTTCTCCCCTCTGGGGTTCACGGAGCTGTGCTTTTATCTGTTGTCAAGGAAACACCAGGGCTTTTTCCCCCTTGCTCATTAATGTCTGCATTTTTGTTTCCATAGCTACAAAGGAACCTTAGTGTTTTAAAATAGCTGTAATTGGATTACCATGACTTTTTGTAATTTATCGACACCATTAACAGCTCTGATTTTCAAAACCAGACACCAAAACTGCATCAGCAGTTTTTCAGCTATTAACATTCGTTATCTCCTTGTCCTGAAATCCCGGGTACAGGGTGAGAAGTGTCTTCAGCCCCCAGACCCTGGCTGCACCCAGGCTCAGACTGCACGGGGAACCTCACCTGTCACCGAGTCCTCAGCGAGAAGAGGCAATCTGTTGTATTTAAATGTGAGGTTCTGTCCATGCTAATAAGTTACATGGGGAACTGTGGAGATTTAGCCTGGTTGTTCTTCTGTTACAAGTTGCTAAAGATTCCTTAAATAACCACACTGAAATGTGACTGTTAACTTTTAACTGGCAGTTTCCCTCACCGTGTCCGTACTGAATTTGGCACAGGCTGAATTTCCAAACACCTGCCCCAAAATGCCTTCACCTTGGCACAAAATATGAGCTGAAATTACTGAAAATAAAAGTTTGGGGTTTAGTTGTATTAGTTTTAATTTCTGATGGGCACCTGCAAAGGTTCCATTGTGAGTTTGCTGGGTGTTAACCCCACCTTCTAACACATCACTGATCCTTTGTGAATTTGACCCCAGAAGAATAATCCGGAAGGGTTTTTCCAGGCAAATAGCTGGCACGCTGGATACAGGGACATGGGAAAGCACAAAGAATTGAGAGCAGGAGCGTTGCTGAGAACTGGTGTCACTTAGCAGGGGAATAACTCACTTCTGAAGACAAAACCTGAAACTCCCAGACAGGCTGATGTGCGTGTCTGTGTCTGTGCACACTCCTGCCATGCCAAAATCGTTACCATGCCGCCTCCAACACTTGTGATTTATTTTTTACAGGTGACTTGCCTATTTGAAGCGGCTACAAAGGACCACAAATGCATATTCTGTACCCAGGCCCTTCCTTTCTGGTCTCTCTGGCCAAGCAGCAGCTGAATTCACCCCATGGACTTCCTGCCCCTGGTGTCACCACCTGGGGCTTCTGCACTCTCTGCTGAGCCCCACTCCCACAGTCTAACTCGATTACAATTAACCAACAGTTTAAGGAGTTGTACGAGGAGGACAGGCAGAATGACTACATACCACCTATTGCTTCAGAAAAACAGGCCAAAGAGAGTCACCAGCGTAACCAGTTTACAGTGTGGGGGTAAGAATAAGGTGATAACAAGAGGTTGGACACAGGTAAGTATAAACAAGGGACCCCGTTAGTCTAAAA
Organism: Xenus cinereus; assembly: GCA_025774025.1. Taxonomy (NCBI): domain Eukaryota; kingdom Metazoa; phylum Chordata; class Aves; order Charadriiformes; family Scolopacidae; genus Xenus; species Xenus cinereus. Next base: position 843,561 of record JAOXJK010000005.1, on the reverse strand, counting down.
CATGAGTTCCTACTTTTCATGCTGGATTTCTGTGCATCCTTGAGGCTCAGACATTCCATTACCATAGAAACGGGATCCAGTGCCATCCTGGACCTTACTGTAGATGGGTGCTGTTATGGAAACAGGCGTCTTAACAGCTGGCCGCACGTTATGTATTTCAGTTGCTGTGTTTGTAGAGAGCCATTACAGGATTCATTTTAATCAAAACTAAGTTTCTTAAGTATTTAGCAATTTAATAAACACCTCAAGGCTGCTCAAAATTAAAAATACAGCATTAGAACAATATGTATATTAAAATTAGTGTCCGTTCAATAATTACCTACCTTTCCAAATCTCTAGCATCTGCAGAGGTTTGGGGAAAGAGCCGATCTGTCCGCCCCAAAATTCATCAGTAAAACTGCTTCAGGAAAGGAAGTTTGTAAGCCATGTGCGAGGGCTCCTCTGCACACACATCCTGCGTGTGTGCGTGCACGGAAAGGAAAAACATCAGAAAATTCAGTGAGAAAATGTGGCTTAGTTGGCTGAACTGGGAGCTGTGAATTCTAAATTCTAATGCCAGATGAACCATTCTTTTGTCTTAGAAAAGCCATCAAAGACAGATCTTGAAAAAGAGAAATGTGAGGTGGAAGCTCAGCTCCCACTAACGCTTTCCTGGGAGCCGAGTCTGGAGCTGATTCTAGAGCTTGAGAGAATCTCTGTGACATTTACATATTTGTAACACCTGAGATACTACCGTTTGCTTACTCACTACGGTTCTGGACAGTGTAAATGGGCTCAAATACGGGGTCTACCTGTTCTCTGGCCCACAAAACTGAACAGAAACGATTTAATGGCTTGCCTTGACCATAGCTCTGTGTCATCCTCTGACAGATGCAAGCTAGGGGGATCTCAGGACTATTCGGTTTATAATTGATCTGATAATTGTCTCTGTGCCGTTGTGGTTGTCAGCACTGATGACCAAGTAGCCACTTCCACGCAGTAGTTTGTCTATGAAGAATTCTCAACTTTTATTTCCAGGTTGGGGTTTCTTTAACCCATGTCAGAAGACAGCTGATCGAGTACCAGATTTCTGAAAGAAAGAGCTTTATATAGATTTGGATCCAGGAGCACGGTTTGAAGACCATGAGTGAATATAACTCTCTGTGATTTAACATGTAATATGTCATGACCCCAACCTGTCAGAGCTGGTTCCTCAAGGTTTTATGAGAGAAAGTTGCATTCAACAAATGTTTGACAGTGTGGTGTGTTTTTGTAAGAGATGATGTCATCTTTAGAATTAACCAAGGATCAGATGTAGGGGAGACCTACATGAGTATTTCCAAACAACACAAGATTATCAGCAATTTCAAAGTACTTTAAAATATGTGGTTTTGTCTTTAATTGTGCTGTTACTGTGCTTGCTCATGAGCTGTGGGTGATAACATGTGATTATCATCTGCCTACTTGATCACATGCACATTTGTGATGCTTGCAAGAAAAAACATGATCTGGCTGGTAGCTGTCACATCCCGCGGAGCTGAGGAGACTGTTTCCCAGACAACAGAACGGTCCTGTTGCATCCCTGAACCCTGCTCCGTTGTGCATCTGCCCTTCAGTCCAATGCCCGCCGCGGCTGCTGCCCCCACTGGGACACGGGAAGGTGGAGCTGTTTGTGGAGCCATAAACGAGCTCCCCGAACCGTGGGAGCCAAGGAAATTGTACAAGAAATTAAAAAAAAGAGTCCAAATTAATGGTTCTAATGACTCACACAGCACATACCTTGTTACAAATTTTGAGTCAGTGTTTAAATTGAAACGAAGTCATTCGCTGCCAAAAGCTGTCGAAGGGCCACGTGCTACGTTTGGGACCCCGCTGCACAACGTGACACGGCGTGTCCTGTCACCGCGGCCTCCCAGTGTGTGGAACAGAGCCCCACGGAGGGCAGGTGGGAGACCTGACCTCGGGAGCAGCCCGCTGGGACAGGGAGGAGACCACCTGGGGCTCGTCCTACGGTTATTGTTTACATTCTGTACGTTGGCAGCTGGCAAGGAAAATAATTATTTGCATTCAGATGAGAGGGAGGGTGTTGGCGCCCCGTCAGCGCAGTGTCGGACGGGGCGTTTCACAACGGCGCTCCACGCAGCGCAGGCTTGATAAGGAGGGTATTTGGCCAGTTTTGCACATGAGGCAACAGCACAGTGAGGTTGTGCAGCTTTAAGCCTCTTGGGACATTTTATGGCAGAAGAATAAAATAAAAGGAATCTGAAGATCAAATATTTGTTCCAGGGCTAGTGCCAGATCAGTCTATTAAATGCACATTTTTAAGGTACCCCAGATTAAACTAAATGTTCTGAAGCAAATATAATGACGGGTTTTGAATTTTTTTTCTTTTTTTGGGGGGTGGGGGGGTGGAGAGGCACAGGGGGAGGATGTTGCTGGGGTTTGGGGTTTTGTTTCAAGGTGTAGGGGTTATTTGGGGAAGGAAGAGACATTAAATGCTAAAAACTCATCTCTCTTTGATGCTGTTAGGCTCAGTCGGCTACAGAGGAGTGTGCTTTGGCAGCGGTGGGACCGTGCCGTCGCTCAGCTGTTGGTTCCCTGTCAGATGGACACAGGTTTCTGATCACAAATTTTTCATGTTTTGCTTGTGAAGAATGTCTTCAGTGGGAGTGGAAGAAGAAAGGAATTTGCTTTCTGAGCCCATGACATTCGCACAGAATGTCCTGAGAATTTCAAAGAGGTCTCTCTGGGGTGGGTCGTTCTCTGCGGCGGGATGGGGTGGGGGATCAGGGTAGGATCTGATGGATGATTTATCATCTTCTATACATCGCTTTCACGTGTAGTTTCTGGCTGCGGCTCTGCCTTTCAGAGCTTTTCTGAGAAGAGTCAATTCCATGGCAAGAAAAAGAGGCCATTCTCTCTTCAACCAAAGACTGCTTTAAAATGGTTTGAAATAAGTGTTGCCTTCTGTGAAAAGCTTGTGTAATTACACTGTGAGTGCTGTCCCGGGCGTACCTCACTGCTCCTCTGCAGTGTCGTTGAATCCCATGCCGTGTACGTTGAGTGCTCGTGTCCTCAGCAGTGTACTGTAGCAGAAACTGGCACTCTGGATTTTTCTCAGGTTTTTCTGTCTTGAAATCGGAGCCTGCCTTTACCTGAGACATCATACGTGTGTTATTGAAGTCAGGTCACTGAGAGCTGTGTGTGTTGTGGTGACATATTGCACACGTGGTGACAAGCATCTTCAAAGGAAAGAAAAGCGACTTCATCCTAGATGTGGAGTTCTGGAAACTGAAGTCTAGAAGACTGTTCATGAGTATGTGGGGTGTCACCTACGGAGAGCGGAATACGTAGGCAACACCTGAAATCCAACATACTGCACCGCTGGTGAGTGGGGTTTACTTTAGCTTGAGAAACTCCTTTGGTGCTGGAATTGGCTGCTTATGAATAGAAAAAAATCCCAGTGTTTCTTTAAAAACAATTATCAAACAATGTGTTTGAGTTGACTACTTCGGAACTACTGTTTATAAAGTATCACCTTGGTAGCACCAGCTCTTTGCCTGGGTAGAGAAGATTCAGGTATTTGTCAAATGAACGGGCAAAACGGCTTTGCCTGTTCCTCAGCAGTGGGTGAGGTCAGCCTCGTGCTGAACAGTTGAATATGATTTTAGCTTTAGGACTACAAAGAACAAAGCCAAAACGATCATACAACAGAGAGAAAGCAGCTGTGCTTTTCAGCTGTGGTTACAAACCTGATCAATAAGATGCTCTGAATGCTTTTAGCGTGGATGGTGTGAGACCATTGACACTAACTCACTGAAATAATTTAACTTTCTGCCTCATTAGAGATTCAAACGGCTTGTTGCAGTTCTGCTGTTACGTTATTGAAAAGTTCCCTCTCCCTAGTACCTGCCTACTCACCACATGCACTTTTAAAGCTACATTTTTTAAACTGTTTGTTAAAAATTACCCGTTTATTTTTATGAACGTCTTATATATTTGTCATAGCGGGTTCTTGTCACTTAAATTTGCAGGAATAAATATTTGTGAGTTCATTAAGTGTAATTTTTGCCCCTTCTAGGTGTGGTGATGCAGAGTTAGTTCCTGGCACAGACGGGACCTCCCATGGCCGGTGTGTGCGGCTCCTCGAGGGGGCTCCGGGGCCCTTTCCGTGGGGTGGGGGCCGGGGCAAAGCAGCGAATCTCGGGAGGGTGAGGAGGCACCGGGGAGACCCACAGCCTCGGGGGAGGATGCGTCTGCTCGGCTGCCACCCCCAGAGGGTTCACTGACTCTCAGCAAAACCAAAGCACAGTCACTGGAATTGTCCCGTGTTGAAGGAATTTCTACAAACCTGGCAAAGAATCTCATGTATTACCGGGCTGCTTTACTGGGTGAGTGGAAACACCTCCTTCCCGCAAACACATCTGGGATGACCTCCAAAAGATCATGTGTTATTGTAGAGCTTAGAAATGATTTTGGGAGCCAGACTGTTTTAAATGTGTCTGAGAAGGAAATGAGCATAATTTTGAAACAGGAAATAGGTTTGCAATAGTATCATTAAGAAATTACATCCCTTTTTTTTTCAGCTCCCTGTGTCATCATGCCAGGGAGCAGCAGTGCTTTTTGACTGTGGCCTTTGTACAGCCCTGGTACATCCACACGTGGAGGTGAAAGATGGTAGCATTACAAAAATCATATATATTAAGAAACTCCAGGAAGAACTCTTTTAGTGCCATCGGTATTGGAAAACAAATTCTGAATCTGCATATAGATCTGTGGAAAAGAATTAGTACTTCACTGGTTTTAGTCCCAGGAAGGAAGAAGTCTATCTCACCCTTTTTCTGATAAAGGAACTAGAATATGGAAGCTGAGAATGAGTAATTCTCATTACACACTCTGCCTTTTGTGTCATCTTTGTCCCCCAAAAAGAAAAGCAAAGCTGAGACAAACGTGTGAGCTGTGGTTTGCACTCGTGTTTCACGGGGGCGATAACACGTGGGCAGCAGAACTGAACTGTCCTGTCCTGGGTCTGACGCTGCCCCGTGAGCAACCGGCGTCTCTGCCCTTTATTTCCATTCCACGCGTTTACACGTGATAGAAATCCTGCCATTAAAAAGTGGTCTGGAAACTGTCTGGGCAGGCAACCAGATGTTCTCAATGGCCAGAGTCTCACGGGGTTCCTGCTGCCTGAGTTTCACTTGCCCTTGGGGGGAAGGCAAACGTTGAAGGTGAGCAGAGAGAGATGCAGCAGGAGTATCGCGTACCGTGCCCGAGACCTCGGGGGGGTCCCAGGGCTTTCGGAAGGCGCTGGCGGCAGCACTGGGGTCTGGGACGTGTGGGTTTGTTACTCGGTGTAGGTTTCCTGCAGCAGAGACCGGGTGGGCCCTGTCCCGGGGTGGGCGCAGGTCACAGGCGTGTTGGAGGGGCGGCGCGTTCCTGCTGGGAAATCCTGGGGTGCAGACGCGCGGGGTCTCAGGCAGGAGGGGTTTCGGCCGGGCTAAGACCCTGCCCTTGTCGAAAGGCCCCTTTGTGGCCACACGTTCCCGTCTGCTCCAGTTTGCTGCTGCTGAAAGGGAATCAGGACTGGGCCAGCAGTAACTCAGGGCTGGTTTGTAGGTTTGAGTTAGTGCCAAATTAAGCAGGCTTGACTACGGGGTAGAAAAGGGACCTTTATTATCATTATTATTATTGTTATTGTTGTTGTTGTTTGGGCATGTTTGATTGCTTTTATGTCGAGTTTCCATTAATATTTTTAAAGTACTGAAAACAGGGCCCGAGTGTATCTTTCCAATGTGTTTCCAGCAAGGAATTCCTGTCCAGATGCCATTTTAACCTGGAAGCAAGGGAACAACTTATTTCTGCAGAACAACGTGCTCCGGGTGCCGGGGCGGGCAGCGCTTGGAGAGCGGGATAAACGTCAGGTCGGGATCTTGTCCTCTGGCACGGCGCCGCGCGGGGATGTGGGTCCCCGAGGGTGAGTGTGGGGGTGAGGGGGGCACAAGCCCCGTCCCTCCCAGGGAATGACACGGGAAGAACCTGGTGGAAATCCAGCCCCCTCTTGCGGTTTTCCACACAGAAGCATCGATCAATTCAACCTGTATCTGAAGAAGAATGTACACACCTGTGACGCTCCTCTGAGAGGTGACGTGTTTCCTGCTATTTCATCTCCTCTTGGGGTGTGACCGGCATTAGTCTCAGGATAGAAAAGTATGATCTGTAAAAATTTTTATTTGCATTTCATGTGCAACTTGACAGCCATTTTCACCAGAACACGGGGAATTAGGGGAGAGGATTTATTGGCTAGTTCTAGAATCTGATTTTTCTTCACATTGAGGGAGGAAGAGCCCTCAGAACTAACGGAGAGCTTTGCTTCCCAACAGAGGGGTTTTAAGTACCTACAGGAAAATGGAGACACCAACAGCCTCATCCACTGAGCTGACTCTGGCTGGTGAAAGTCATTGAATGTTGTATAACAGAAGTCATTGAAGAGGTATGTCTGGGAAAGAAAACATCAATAATGTCAGTTTTCTGCCAGACTGACAAGGGAGTGGGAACTTGTTTTTCCAGCTCAAGAAAAGAGCAAGACCTTTGAATGGTTTTCATTAACGCTGCGTGCGAATACCAATACTTCAAACACATCAAAACTTTTAATTTCCGATCAGGGAACTGGTGCGGTGTTATTGGAGCGTTAGCCTATTTCAGAATACGATGGGGGAAAAAACCCACTACCAAACGCGCTTTTCTTGGGGGCAGGGGAGAGCAGACTGGCCTCATGCGGTGTGAAAGCTGTGGGGTGGGGCGGGGTGAGGTGTGGGGTAAGAAACCAGAGCTCGTCTCCTGCCCGCTGTGAGGAACCCCAGCGGTTCAGGACGGGACCGCCCCACTTGCTCGTCACTTATGGGTCACCTGCAGCCTGAGCACAGGGACCCTCCACCAACGCCCCCTCTGACCCGCACCCACTCCGGTCACTGCAGCTCCAAGGGCTGCCGGTGTCCCCAGGCCCTTTTCAGCTTAGAATTTCGTGACGTTTTGCACAGCGAAGGGTCTGGTTGATGTCAGGGGTCCGGGCTTTGACCCAGGATGGTGTTTGCTTTTCTAGGTGTGACGCAACACCTGTGGTTTTTGTTACAGAAGGCTACACCCAGAGCTGTCTGAGCCGGAGGGGCTTTGACAAGCCGGGTTTCGGCAGCCGTTTCGGAGCACCCGAGCCATCTGGACCTAATGCCAGAGATAAAGTGACTTTGGGTTGTGAGCTATTTCCTGACATTTAAGCATCTCCGTCAAAATGATGGATGTTTTATGAGGCTGCTTAAAGGGGACAGTGCACACCTTCCTGCTGGCGAACGCCCCTCTGGACCTACAAAACCACGCTTCCTTGTTCTGCAAGGAAATTCACGGGGGCCTGAGAGCAGCTCCACGTCTGTCTCAGTCACGCCAAGGAGACTGTTCTGCCAACACCATGTGAAGCACAGGCTCACAAGCCCATTCCATCCCTCCGTTGCATTTAGCGGAGCCGTACACAAACAGCCCCAGAAAGCTCCCTATGAACCCAGGAATCTCACCAGGGGCTTCCACACGTTTATATTCTTTTGTAGATTCCATTATGGCCCTTCTTGGTAGTGCCTGGGTCTGGGCAGACTTAACTGAAAGAACATTTTCTTTGATTTCATTTATTAGACAGATACTGTCAACATAGAGGGGAAAAGATAGTGGATTTTATAGTATTAAATTCTTGGTCATAAAAATGGAGACAATAGTCTCAAGATGCAACGTCACCAACATTAAGTATTCTGAAGTTTAGGATGTGCAACTATTTCTTATGCAGTTACAAATCAGCATTTTATTTTCCTAAAGGCTGGTTCTATTGTTTATAATTTTATTATTCCTTTTAAGTGAGGCAGTTCAGCCCTTGATTTCACTCAAATACAGAAACTTACTTGAACAAAACTCCCACTAAAATAAAGTGAAGTTTGTATGAGCAAGAGCTGCTGAGATGGAGCTCCTGATCTGCACCAGATGTTGGCAGCTGTCCTTCTCGGGGATGTCATTCTGCTTCGCTTCCAGTAGTTCACATTTTTGGAGAGAGCGAGCTGCCGAGAGGCCGCAGAGCCCGACGGGCAGGGGACGGGCACCTGCTCCATCGCCAGGGTCTGCCCGTGGGTCACCGTCCCCCGCGAGGGGCCGCGGCCTGAGACCTCCCCAGGGGCTCAGCGTTATTAACGCTTCACGGAGCTCCCCACCTGCAGGAGTGGGTCCTACGGCTCCAGCGGGTGGGGAACCGCCTGGCAACCCCCCAGCACCACCGCGTAGGCCGGGACGGATCGTCAGGCTGTTAACAGCCGTTAGGAATAGTCCCAGGACGGGGGAAGAGTCAGGAAAAAGAAGATCAAGTCGGGTCTCTCCAGCTAAAATTTATTGCCATTTAAGTATTTGCTACCGACTGGTCGTTCAGCATTGAACTGCAGCTCCCGTGAAACGGCGTCTGCGCTTGGTGCTGGGTGGGGACGGGCACAGGGACGGGCACTGACCCGGGGCCTTTGCAGACTCTTGGGGCTCCGGGCTCCCAAGCTGCTGCAGCTTTCGCAGCAGTGTCCCGTTTCTGGGAAATTTCACTCTCGAGCTCTCCCCGGGGGCCGTTACCGGCGGCTCCGGGCTCGGAGCGGCCCCTCGCTGCGGGGAGCGGGCTCCGGGAACGCCGGCCGGTCCGAGACCCCAGATTCTGCGCGGCTCGGGGCGCGTCCGGCGCCGGGCTCCCGGGACAGAGACCGCGCGGTGCCGCCACCGGGGGCGGGGCCGGGTTCGCTGCTGTGACCGTTCCCTCTCTGCTCCGTTACCCGGAAAAGCACCGCGGCCCCGCCCCGGGGTGACTCAGGGCGGCGCCGGGGGCCGCTCCCTGACACACCCCCCCGCGCTGGCGGGGCCGCTCCGGGGCGGGCGGCTGTTTTGTAACGGGAGTTATACAACGGCTGCCGGGCACCGGGGGACACCGCGCCCGACGACGTGACCTCAGCCACCCGTGACGTCACCCGCCCTACCGGGGCAGGAAGGAGCTTCCCGAGGGGCCCCGCTTCAACCGCGCCCCGCGCCCGCTGGCACCCATAGCGCCTCGCAGCGCGCTGCGCAACCGGCAGCGTTTCCGAGCGCCGCCGAGGGGCCCCGCCCGGCCGGGGAGCGGAGCGGTACCGGGGCGGTGTGTCGGGCCGCGGCCCGTCCCCGCAGCGCGGCTCGGGGAGCCCC
>JAOXJK010000005.1:809624-824869 GCA_025774025.1 Xenus cinereus | reverse complement strand
GGGGGGGGGGGGAGGGGTATAAGGGTTAATTATTTTTGTTCTTTTAATAAGAATATAGGTCAGCAAGCAAATTTGTAATTTCATCACAAATTATGCATGTTAAGAAGAATTCACTTGTTTTGCCTTTTACTCTATCAACTTTATACTCTTGATAGCACTACAGTCATGGTGCATGAGCTCTAAAATTACAGCTGCATTATGAATAAATATTAAAAGTGGATTCAAGGACCATGTCAGGTCTCACCATTGGTACATGAGCAGCTTTTTTTCAGTCTGGTAATTTTTGTGTTGTGCCAAGTCCCCCACTTTGTGTAGTTAGACATCATTCCTTTCGACTTCAGTCCATGTTCAGCAGACACCTGCTTCCGTTCCGAGGTGACCTCGGTGGGAGTTCCACCCATGGTGATTAAGTTAAATCCATTAGACACGCATCTGGACCTCAGTTGTGTAATAGCACAGCCAAAGCGCGCGTGTATTCACCTGAGAAGCTGCAGCCTCCTCTATGTGTGTATTTTCACTTCCTTGGCCCATAAAAATACCTTTGTGATGACTGTTTGAAAAACTCCATATGCTTTCCTGTGCATTTCTATATGCATTCCTGTGCTTTTCCTGTGTCTGGAAAGACAACAGCAGGTTTCAGCCACTCTCTGCTTTGAAGCACAGCCTTGAGATGAGAGAGGGCAGCTGTAGCTCACCCTCTTGACCTATTCATACTATAATTAGCTGCACCTTTATGAACTGAAATATAAGCTGTCCTGTTCCCTTTTTAATTAGATGCCTGCCTTCTATCAGAACTTCACTTCAGAATATTTTTATTAAACTATTCAAACCAACCACCAATAAAAAATTACTGTTATTATAGTACAGGTTTTATGTCCAGAGGTACAAAATAAAAGCAATAAAATAAGATCTCTTTTTATCTGAAAACCAAGTAGAACTATGTTGCTGAAATGTGTATTTCTTAGTGACAGAACCAGTTTAGCACACTGCTAGCTTCCAAAAATAAATCCTGCACACACTGCTGAGAATAATACAGTTTTCTTTGCCATTTTTGTTAGTATTATCAGGAAGATCCATATTTTTTAGTTAAATGTTGTGACTCAAGAGGAAATAATCCCTCAGACCTTTGTAGTCAGAGGCCCAGTTTGACTTGTTGCCATTTACAACCATGTATTTTTTCTAAGTCTCTCTCCATAACCAGTAAGCAGCCTAGTATCCGAATAGCCTATGGAATCTGGGAAAGAAGAACAAAACCATTTTAATTTCCATTCTCTAACATAGCTATTAGTTTATTCCAGACCTTCTGTACTGTGCCTCTCTGAAGGAGCAATATTCTCAATTAGTCTGTAAGCTCTTATTACTAGATTTTTTCTACACCAATAGACAAACCGCTGAGAGACACCAAGATTAAAACTGTATGCTTACTTATTTTCAAAAGTAATATTATCTGAGTTCATTATGTCTTTTTGTTTTGTTTTGGCGTGTTATTAGCGATCTTTAGTTTAAAATACTTCTGATTTAACACCAGTCATCTTGTGGATTTGCTTGGCTTTTCAGTGTCATCTCTTCGATCTGCTCGGACCTCCTTGGTCTCATTTTTTTGGCCTCCCTGGACCCCTCCAGTGTCAAGACTTCAGCCTCCTTGGAACTTTTTAAAATCCCCTTTTCAGATTCTTTGGATTTATCCAGTCTGAGCTCTTCATCCTCTGTGGACTTCTCCAGTCTCACTTCATCCTCTCTGGACCTTTCAAGTCTCACATCTTCAGCCTCTTCGGACTTCTCCAGTAGCTCCTCTTCACTCTCCTTAGAGCTCTCCAGTCTCACCTCTTCAGATTCCTGGGAGCGCTCCAGTTTCACCTCTTCGATCTCACTGGACCTATCAAGCCTCACTTCATCAGGCTCTCTGGATCTCTCTGGCGACAGCTCTTCAATCTCCTTAGACCTCTCAAGTCTCACCTCTGTACCCTCCTCAGATTTCTCCAGTCCTACTTCTTCACCCTCTCTAGACCTCTCCAGTCTCACTTCTTCACCCTCCCTAGATGTCTCCAGTCACAGCTCCTCAGCTTCCCTGGACTTTTCCTGTACGATCCCTCCATCCTCACTGGGTGTCTCAGAGCACACCTCCTCAACCTCTTCAGAATCACTAGATCACACAGATTTTAACTATTTCATGTTTCAGGGCTCCTCCGAATTACCGTCATCGACCTCTGAGGATGTTTCTAATCTCATCGCTACACCCTTTCTGGATGTCTCCACTCTCACCTTTCAGGAGGCTTCCTCCCTCACTCCCTCAGTGTCTTTGGACATTTCCAGTCTCACAGCTCTAGTTCCCCCAGACCTATCCACGCTCACCTTTCTGGAGGTCGCTAATCGCACCGCCTCAGCTTCTCTTGATCTCTGCATCTAACCCTCCTAACACAGCCCTTCCTCTCACTCCAACCTCTCTGTAGCTTTCTATACTTTCCTTCCCTGTGCGCTCTTTCCTAACTTCTGTCTCTGAAAGTTCTTATTTGAGGACAGTTCAGGGCTTTACAAATATATTCTAGCATCTGAACAAAACTGGGCATGAAAACAGGTCGTACTATACTATAATGGTGCCTTGTTTACAGCTGCAGAAACATCAATATCTATTCTGGAATTTTTGTAGAGCACAATTTCTGTCACTAATCTGATTTCCATTCTGTCTCAGCATGGTATCTCTCCCAAAGGTTCTTTCTTTTTTTTTTCTTAATTCATGCTGAATTTTTATCTATCAAGATCACCAAATAGTAAATAGATCTAAACGTGCAAATAAGTGCATCCAAGTTGTATATCTCCATTACAGATTTAAATCTGAGGTCATTGCATGGAATTACAGGCAGAGCCATTTCGCATGGAGGTACAGAGAGAGAAATGTGGGGATAAAGAAAGCAGGGGAAAAGAGCAGAGAGGGGGCAGGGAGAGCCTGTGAAGCCTTTAAATAATCTTATCGATAATTATTTTACCTATCAAACCATCAGATATTACCATTAAAACAGCATTTTTGTATAACATCCTCCTTATCAATATATATAATTAGTGCATTTACTCATGTTGCACCAAATACATTGCTTCGGTAGTAGGGAGGGGCTTCCTTAAATCTTTGGTGCTTTCTTGTATCTTTTTGTTATGGTTGTTATAGTTGGGTTTTACAAAACCAGTGTGTTTTGTTCCAGTATCATCTCACTGGCACCCCTTCTGTGTTAAAAGCACGGTTTTTAATTGATTTAATTTTTACAAGTTGGAAAGCTTTGCTCCAATACACTTCTGTCTCAAAATTAGGTTCACACAAAAAATAAATATGGAAATAAATCCATGAAATAAGGATTATTTTCTGCCTCATTTATACTAGTTATTTCTTTAAAACTAAGTAGGAAAGATTGTAATACACGGATTATTTTTTTTTAATGAACCCCAAATTCGCTAGGAGCAAAGTTGTTTAGCAGTTATTAAGAAAACTCCACAAATTGTTGGTCCAGATGGAGAGAATGAGTGTAATGTAGCGTCTTGGTGTCCACTGCAAAAATGTTGTCACAGCTGGCACTAACTAGAGTCTTCTTCAGTAATCTCAGGAGAGAGATTAAGTAGGCAAATTAAGGACAGAAAATTCTTTCCATCTTCCCACTCTTCCTTCCTGGTTGGTGCTATTACTAATTACACTAATAGGCAATCTTCCCTTTCTGCCATATGCCATCCCGGAGACAGACTCTGCCATACCTGGTGAACACTTGCTCTTTCTGTTCTGGCGGATCCACACTGACATCCTGATTCTGGACTGTTAATTGCAAGGGCTCCGGACAAAGCGAGGTCCCTAATAAAGCTGAAAATTTCTGCTTTAAGAATGTACTGTGAGAACATGGCTGTGTAGTGGTGTGGAACCACTGGCTGATTTCCAGGACTTCGCACTTCAGCAGATACTGAAACGGGCAGGAGGACACCCGGCCTCTCTGCAGAGGACCAGAGTCACCAGCGTTCCCCAAGGCCTCTACGGCTTCGGGAGGACTCTCCTGTATTTTATGGTGCGGTTTGGCTCTGGCTGGAAGGAATGGAGACAAGGTATACATACTTCAGTGCAAGGATTTAATAAAAACCAATACATTATCTCCTTAAATCCTTAGTCCTCATTATTTACATGAACATTAGAACCAAATTGATTCCTTAGCAAACATGATTTGAGTCTTCTCATAACTTTTTGCTTATTGTCTAATTTCCCATAAAGTCTCAACAGATGATAGCTTCTAGTTTGCTGTTGTCTTTTATGACTTTTAGAGGGAACAACTGAATATAATTATAGAATTTCAGGTGTATGCATAAATGGTGTTACATCCAGAGGAATCCCATGCCAAGGCACTGTGTCCAACAAGACACAACTCTGAACGTGGCAGAGCTCAGCCACACGTGGATTGAAACTCCAATCTGAAGACAGTCTGTGTTTATAGAAACCATTGGTTCCACGTCTGTGTAAACTGTTCTCTTTACAGTCCCACCTAGAAAAAACTAAGAACTGATGGCATGGGTAATGACAACTGATTTAACCAGAAAAAAAACATGCTTTAAAGTACTTGCTTGGATTCTTAGATTACAACAGGACTACTTAGGAGGGAGTTAATATGTAACCAACATAACTGCCGCATAACTAGCCCTTAGCTTCATAGAAGAGTCAGGCCTTAATTTCCGTTCTTTAGTTAATTGACCTATATTGTGTTTCTGGCAAATTACCGGCTCCGAACCACGGAAGGCCGCACACCTCCCGGCTCTCCCGGAGGCCCGGGACAGGCCACAGCCGGACGCACCCGGAGGCGGGGTTGAGGCCTCCCCAACAGGGAAGGTGCCAAACCTTTCCCAAGCAGTTCCTACGGAGCGCAGGGACAAACGCGGCGCTGTGTGGCCGTGGGAGGGCAGCCCGCGGCCCCGGACCACCTCCTCCCCCCGCAGCGGACAGCGCCGAGCCCCGCACCAACGGGGCTGGGCCGCGGCTCCTCGGGCGGAAGGGGCGGGCCTCGCGGGCCTCATTCGGCCGTCTGATTGGTCGCTGCCAGAGGAGGACGCAGGTGACTGGCGGGGTGACTGAGCAGTCGCCATTGGCTAGCCGCCCTGAGGTAATGCGGATTTCGATTGGCGGAGGGAATCATTCCGTCTTTTTTGATTGGCTGGACCGCAGTGCTGTGGTCTTTCCCTTTCCGGTGGGCGCTGACCTTGCCGGGAGCGCAGCCCGCAGCCATGGTGGCCTACTGGCGGCAGGCCGGGCTCAGGTACCGCCGCCGGCCGCGCGGCGCCTCCCGCCGCTCCCTCGGGGCAGCGGGAACGGCGGGGGACGAGGGCCTGGCGGGGCGGGCTGGCGGAGTCGCGGCGGCGCCTGTGGCGGGGGCGGGGGGGGCCTGCGGGAGGTGTCTGACCCTTATCTTCGGTTTCCCCGTGTCCGTAGTTACATCCGCTACTCCCAGATCTGCGCCCAGGTGGTCAGGGCGGCCATGAAGCCTCAGTACAAAGCGGAGGCGGAGAGGGCGGCAATGGCCACCGTGAAAACGGTGAAACCCAAGAAGGAATGAAATGTAAGTGAATGGAAGGGGCTGGGGCGCCTCGGTGTAGCGTTACACGGGGAGCGCTGGCTGCCCCGGTCGGTCGGGTCAGGGACAGCCGGTAACTGCTGGGATTGTTTCCTGCTCTGTGTGGGGAAATCGGCTCTGAGGGACTGGGGAAGGATTGGGGAGGGCTCACCGGGGGGTTGAGTGCAGCAGATAGCGCACAGTCTGGGTCCCGCCTGCCTGTGGGGTGCGAAGCAGCGTAGTGGCATCAGTGAGATGTCCTCTCCATCAAGCCCCGCTTCAGATCATCCGGGGTTTGGTCAAAGTTGTTACGGACTAGTGCAAACCAGCCGGGTGTCTGTAGCGATGCTCACAGGTTTCCTGTCTCTCACGAAGCCAGGAGACGGCCTCTGAGCTGCTGTTTCCTCCAGCAGCAGACGTGGTTGTGGGGGTTGTTGGCTGGCTGGGACGGACAGATGCTGCTTGTACCTTCATTACTGATGTTGTACACGTCACAAGCAGCTGAAATCTCTTCTAAGAACAGCTTCTGTTCCTGATCTGAGATTAAATGTTATTACCTTTTGTTTGAAGGGTGCCATGTCTATATTCTTGATTCAAATAACTTGCATTTTTAAATCTCTCGTAGGAACCGGTCTGTGGTGAATAACAGTGAACTGCAGAGCTGTAGGCAAGCTCAGGACTCTGCAGAACAATGTCATCACGTTAACTGTAAGAGTTGCCTCTGTGTGTAAATCAATATGCTAATAAAAGCAATTTCTGTTAAATGAATGAATGTGTGGAAAGTGTTGTTCCTCTTGAAACAAATTACTCCACTTTGCAGAGACATTTATCTTTCACTTGTTAAAATAGAAGAGTGTTTTTATGACTCTTCCATTCAAGAGCGATGTATGCTTATTTTAAGGCAAATCTCTTGTTGGATTTCATGCTGATATTTTGGGTACATAGATGAGTGGGAGATCTAATTGTTGTTTAAAACTTCTGCCTATCTCGTTTCAATGATTCATGATTACTTTGGAGGAAAGTAATCTTGGGTCGGGCTCCCAGCGCTCGGGCTCCCCTCACTCAGCTGTGGGTTGGCCTCGGTGTCACCGTGCTGGGGGCGTTCCCTGGGGAAGGGCAGGGATGGGGTGATACTCCATCCGCTCTTGGGGCGGGGGGTCCCTGTGAGCCGCAGGGGTGTGGGGAGAGCTGGGGGGTCCTGCCATGACTGTCCCCTGCACGGGAAGGAGGAAGGGGCCTCAGTGCTGGGGTCCTCGAGACACTCCCGCTGTTGGCTCAAACTCGCAGTCTAATAAACGAGCTCTTCCAAGACCATGATAAGAGAGACTCCCATTTTTTCATGCAATTTAAAGTTAGTCCTTACAAGAATAAACTCCGATTTTTGTCTATCAAATGTTTCAAGTATTAAAGTATTTTATAGAGTGGTATATAATTTTTATTTTAAGGAATGTTATAAATACAGTCTTAAGTAGATGGCTGTGAACAGCAAGGAACTTTTTTCCTGAAGTGAAGATACATTTTTAATTAGTGATTGCCACTGGACTTACATCTATCTATCTGCAAACCATTGCCTCCAGTTTGCTGTACTGAGTGACAGGAAGAAAATTTACAATAGTTAGTACACGGCAGGGGAAAACCCCCAGTAAAACTTTTCCTGGGTGTTCCCAGCTTTGTGTGCTGGTGTAACTCCATCTATCGTCTGACACAGAACAAACCACACAATGAGAATGAATCCAAGCTCTGCGATAATATAAGCCAGCAACGTGACAGAACTATTAAATACTTTAAACCAAAGTAAAAACGTGCACATTCAGTCTTTAGCCCCGTGGTGTTCCCCCCCGCAGCCGCAGGGGCTGAGCGTGGTCGCTGTGGGTCAGTGTGGGGGCCCTGCAGCGCCGCACAAACAGAACTGGATGGTGTCTGCAGAGAGTACCTACACCTGAGGAGCTGATGGTGGATTTTGCTGTTGGTTTCACTCCCGGGGGTGTACGTAGACACACGGGCTGTGTGTTACCCTCAGTACCCGCTGATGATACTCTGAAAGTGAATACAGTTACGAGAAGGGCTGTTGCGAGACGACTTGTCTCCATCGTGGCTCTTCTGGGAGAGACTGGGTGCCAACAGCTGTTTGGGGGAGTAAAGCATGGCTGCCATTAACTTCAAAAGCATTGTATTGTAATTCTGTATATATTTTGGCCAGAAGCAGAGAAGAAGTTACTAGGAAAGGTGTTGCTTTCAGTACACAGCTGATGGCTACTGGCCTATTCGGAGAGTGGTTTGATGTTACCAGTGGTTTTACGGTGCTTCCTTTTCCGGGCTGGCTTCCGCCTCCACCTCTTCGTATTCCTCAACATCTGCAGTGGCGTCCTGGTACTGCTGGTACTCGGACACCAGGTCATTGGTGTTACCTTCTGCTTCCGAAAACTCCATCTCATCCATGCCTTCCCCGGTGTACCAGTGGAGAAACGCTTTTCTTCTGAACATGGCTGAGAACTGTTCGGAAACCCTGATGAAGAGCTCCTGGATGGCTGTGTTATTGCCAATAAATGTGGCTGCCATCTTCAGTCCTCGCGGTGGTATGTCACACACGGCCACTTTGACGTTATTAGGGATCCACTCCACAAAGTAGGAACTGTTCTTGGTCTGGATGGCCAGCAGCTGCTCATCCACCTCTCGGGTAGACATCCGGCCTCTGAAGATGCACGCCACCGTCAGGTACCGCCCACGCCGGGGGTCGCAGGCCGCCATCATGTTGCGGGCGTCAAACATCTGCTGGGTGAGCTCCGGCACCGAGAGGGCTCTGTACTGCTGGCTGCCTCGAGCGGTCAGCGGGGCAAAGCCCGGCATAAAGAAGTGGAGGCGAGGGAAGGGCACCATGTTAACGGCCAGCTTCCGCAGGTCTGCGTTCAGCTGGCCAGGAAACCGGAGGGAGGTTGTGACACCGCTCATGGTTAGGGACACGAGGTGGTTGAGGTCACCGTAGGTGGGATTGGTGAGCTTTAGAGTTCTGAAACATATATCGTATAGAGCTTCGTTGTCGATGCAGAAGGTTTCATCTGTATTCTCTATTAGCTGATGGATGGAGAGGATGGCGTTATAGGGCTCTACCACTGTGTCGGATACTTTGGGCGAAGGCACAACGCTGAAGGTGTTCATAATCCTGTCGGGATACTCTTCTCGGATTTTGTTGATGAGGAGCGTGCCCATACCTGAGCCCGTACCCCCGCCCAGCGAATGGATGAGCTGGAACCCCTGAAGGCAGTCACAGCTCTCACACTCGTTCCTGACCACATCCATGACGTTCTCGATCAGTTCAGCACCTTCTGTATAATGGCCCTTTGCCCAGTTGTTTCCAGCACCCGAATTTCCTATAAAGAGAGTTACAGAACGAGGAGCCACAAAGTCAACAGGAGAATTCTAAAGGCTACAAAGCTGGGAGTTAACAGGCCGTTTGGGGACAGCTGGCTGCGGTCAGTTTGCTGACAGCAGGCTGTACATACCATGAATAAAATTGTCAGGTCGAAAGAGTGGGCCTATTTTGCTAGACCGCACACTGTCCATTGTACCGGGTTCCAGGTCCACCAAGATAGAACGGGGCACGTATTTATGGGCTAGGACAAAAGAAAACGAATGTGAACAATTGCTATTAGAAGTCAAAGAGACCGATTTATAATCTACTCTGAAAAAACCAACCCACCTACAGTGGTTTGGGGATTATTTTTTTTTTTACATCACTTATTTTAACTGTCATGTTGGCTCTGCAGATTGCTCTGCCGGCCCCCTCGCAGCGCTGAGCACTTACAGTAAGCCTCGTTGAAGTAGACGTTGATTCGCTCAAGCTGCAGCGACGCATCCCCACGGTAGTTTCCAGCGATGTCAATGCCGTGTTCATCACTGATCACCTCCCAGAACTGGAAAAGAGGTTTGATACACTCATAAAGACTTTTTCTCAGCACAACGTGGTCGGCACCAGCCCCGCTGCGCTCGTGCCTGACCCCGGCAAGCGGGAATGCTGCCTGACGGGGAAATTTTGCCATTTAGGTATTAGATCAGAGTGGGGATCCTCCTGTCCTCCCCCCCCAAAGAAGCGTAAGGGAGAAGTTTTGTAGACCATTTACACTGCTTAGCTCTCACCCGTGCACTAAGAGGTGGAGGCCCTCAGTTTGTTTCCTTTATCGTCAAGGAAAATTGATATTAGCTTAAATTACACAGGTACTAGTTGGCATGAGCTTAACAGAAAAGTTGGGAGGTGGGGAGGGCCGGGTCGCTCGGGGGCCTGTCACGCACACGTGGGGCTGGGGCACGGCAAAGCGGCCTCCGACAAACTTGCGTTGAGCAATGGTTTCCACAAACAGATGTGGGTCCCAGCCGTCCTATCTTGACATTCACATGGATGTCCTGTGCTGGGCTCTTATCGGGGCAGCAGCCACCCCAGCATTTCTGGACACACCCGCCCACTGTAACGACCCGGCTATTTTAGTCTTAAAAGTCTTCTGGTTTAGCATCCACTCTCACTCTGAGTGTGCAAATAAACCATTCCAAACATGTGCATGGTGTTTCAGTGTGGGTTGTGTGTGCTTTTCAACAGGTCTAATTAGACACAAGTAGTTTTCAGGTCAAAGCCAACAGAAAACAATATAAACCCTTTAACTGTCACCCTGCTGCACTCAAACTGCCTGGGTCTAACACGGCATTCCCTGGCCATCCACAGCTTCGTGTTCCAAAAAAAGGAAACAAGGTGAGAATTGTAGGAGCAAGAAATGGAGGAAGAACATGACAGAACCATCCTTCAGCTATCACGTGTCTTCAAAGACTACCTCCCCAGCCCTAAATTAACCCAAACACTTTCTTTTTAGCAACTTCCTACTAATCAATTAAGAAAAAAACCCAAAAGATGAACATCACACAGCAAAAAGCAGGAGGTTTTTTCCCTCCTGGAAAAAAAACATTAACCTTTGCATGTAGAGCAAGCCCATCTTATGACTTTCCCATCAAACTACTGCTATTCCTCACTAACACGTCATCCTACCACTGAGTTAACGAAACACTTGTTCCCCCGAAAGCCCCCACCTGTTGCCAATGTCTGACCTGCTGCCACCGACAGCCCTTATTGCTAATGACGCGTCCTGGAGACCGTACCTTAGCTCCAATTTGGTTCCCGCACTGGCCGATCTGGAGATGCACGATTTCACGCATCCTGCGTCGCTTGGACCTGCGGGCGGCTCCCCCCTCACCCAGGGCTCTGTCCCCGGCACAAGCTCCTGCTGCTGCTCTATCAGCTGCACCCAGCGCCGCCCGCCCCAGGGGCCTTTTTATACCCGTGGGACCGTCCCCGGCCGGCGAGGGGAGTAGCCGGCTCCCCCCGGCGCAGGGAGGCGACGTGCCCAGGTACTGGCTACTGGTACCTGAGTGCCTTGGAAAAGAAAACTGTCACACGCACCCCCTTACAGTTCACTCCAGTCCTCTGTGCAGCAGCCTGTGACTCACGAGGGTCTGTGCACACCCTGTTTGTGCTTCACTATTTTATACATTATATATATACAAATATATACCCGTATAGAGCAATTACTGCCTCAAATGAGCCATTTTAATTCATTAACTGCATATGCTTCTGCCACATAATTTAAATGTTAACATCATATGAGTCCTACAGGACAACATCTGCAATAAAAACAACTTTCCAGCAGCAGCCTCCTACAATCACAACTCTCAGCACCCTGCCAGGCAAACCGGCCCTTCGCTAACAAGCATCATTCCCAGCGTCCAACTGCATGAAGGAGAGGTAACAGGACAGGATCAGCAACAAAAAAATACTTTGCATGACACAAATATAACACTGCACTCTCAGTGATGTATGTTCCTTAAATATTTAGTAAGAATCCACCAATTTCAGCCAATCTAAAATCTGAACCAACTTGTGACTGCCTCCCACAGACGCTCTCTTGCTCTCTCTTCCTTTCCTGCCATTAGGAAATACAGTATTTCTTATTTGCTTGTATCTGAGATGTGGTATTTCAGAACAACCTGCCAGGAAAATGCTGGCAGTGGAACCCCAGTCCCACAGAAGCCACCGTGGTGTTCACCACGGGAAAGGCTTCGCTGCAGCGAAGGAAGCGACGCGCGTTTGAGCAAAACAGGGCAGGGTCCTGCTGCCTCCTGATAACCAGGACTAGTATCACCCAGCAACAGAACCCAGCAGGGGCTGTCTTCTGCGAGCTTGGAGTAGCTTTATTACGTGTCAGGCCACTGTCAGTGCTTTGCAACTGTTCCTTTTTAGGCTAGGAAAGGGAACTATAATTAGGAGAGCACCTTAAATTATTTTGTACAAAAAGATGACAGTGGAAGGACTTGACTCACTGAAAGCAGCTCCTTCATGGGGTGCTCGAGATAAGGAATTGCTGAGCTTCCATATTGCTCTAGAAGAAAAATCAGCTTGTTCCAGACTTCCCTGCCACAGATGACTTCCACTTCTCCACCATCCGAGGGAGGAACAGCCAACTGCTCCGAGGCAAAACTTTAGCACCAGCAGAACATGGCAAAAAGGCACTAGGGAACGTTCTGTCATCCTCTGCCAAGCCATGGGCCATCCTCAGTAGGGAGCAGTAAAAGCAAGACTTTAAATTCAGGCAGATTAATTTTGTTTCCTTAAAACACAATAGCTTTATCACTTTAAAAAAAATAAGTATTCTCTAAACAGTTTAGTTTGTTCAGCAAGACAACATAACAGTTGTGGTCCATCGCCAAGGTACAGGTTTTTGTACAACGGCATTGGACACCTTCTGCAATGTCCTAAGACAAAATACTGCAAGGGCTATTTGGACGTGTACTTTGAAAGCAAATTTCATTTTATTCATGCACATTTCATATGTGTTTTTTGCAGTTGTGCTTAGCTCAGGTAATAGCTTAAAGGTAATAATAGCACAGTTACGAGTTGTGTATTCAGTCGCTGCATTCTGCACGGGCGCTGCACTGAGACGTGTCAGAGCTACTGACAGCAAATAAATATCCCTTGCAATATTCAGTGTATTCATCTACAATAACCTCAACTTATAAAGTGACCAAAGATGCTAATTCACTGCCCCAAAAATTTGGTAAAATGATTTTCAGCAATGAATATACTCCAGCTCTCCCAGTTCTATGATTGATTCCAGACATTGCACACTCACAACATCTCACACGCAAAGAACAAAAAAGGAAAAAAAAAAGAGGGAAGTGAAAGAAACATGCAATCACTTAACATTGGGGTTTCTCTTGCTAAAAATAGCTCCCTGGAATCATGTGCCTCCTCTGAAGCACTTCCTAACAGTCTTAAAAATTATGGCCCATGACACGAAGTACCTGCGTGAGGCGCTTTGTGCAGCGGAGAGGGGTTTGTGCCTCTTTTCCCTCCCCCCGACTGCATTTCTGGGATGCCCCAGGCCTCTACACCAGACTTGGGGTGTGAAAAGCCGTTTCTCTACGGGTTTTGTCGGGGGGTGCCGAGCTCAGAGCCAGCGCAGGCTGGAGCTGCCCGAGAGCCCCGGCCACGGCAGAGGTGCTGCCGGGCCACCGCCGGCGCGGGGACGCTGGCACAGGGGTCGGCTGGGGGGACCTTGGCCGCTGCGGGGACGGGGAGCAGCCCGGCCCTGGGTTCAGCCACGGCCAGCCTGTCCCGCCGTGCCCGTTATCAGGCCCAGGCATAACGCCCCGGTGACGGGCACGAGCTGAGACCACAAACACGCCAGGCTCTGTTGGTTACTGGGGTGGGGTTTTTTTGCTTCTGCTTTTCTCGGTTGGTACTTTTTCCAGTGCCACCACAGCGCCCACTGGCAACAAACACGCGTGTGCGGGAGGCATTCAGGGATACTTCTTTTTCCCCATGTGGTTTGCTTGGGAAGAACTGGCTTTCCCCAGCAGCAGATTGCTGAGAAGAAAGCCTATGGAGATAAGCCTGGCTACAGGCCACCAGATAATTTGGGAGGGATCTGCGAATGGCTACCAGATGAGCTGACACTAGTCTCAGCTAATCCAGGCTACACCAGGAACGCTACCAGAAAAACGTTGCGTTCGACAGGCAATAAAGACTACCCACCTCGCGTCTTCATTTCTCTTAGTTGGAAGAACTATTTACAGACTGTCTCCCGCCGGCACTGGGCCAAAGGAGTCACCATCAGCGTAATAAGCCCCTATGTCTAAGCAAACAGGTCTCGGTACAATCAGAGGGGACAGCCAAGCAGCTCGTTACCTTCCCCACGCTGCGGAGCAACAACCCGGCGAAAGCAGGGCTGGCAGGATGCGAATTCACCTCTGGGTTGTGCCCCGCTCGTCCCTGCAGCCACGGCCACGGCTCCTGCCCCGTTTGAGTCACTCGATGATTGCCACAGCCGGCGGCACGGTGGCCAGGCTGGTCCTCACTGCTGTTGGTCTTGGTGCCTCAGTCTCTCTGAGCAAAACATGGAGCTAAAAAATCTCCAGCCTTTTGTAGAGAGCTCTGGGAGCTAAGGAAGAAACACTCGGAGTGGTTCACTGAAGCTGTAGTTCACTGAAGCTGTTTACCAGGCACGACTGCTCTACCCAGCACACGGAAAAGAGACACTAACGGTCCACCCACACAGATACCCAAACCTTCTGCAGGAAAATGAAGAAACCGTTTTTACTATTGAAAGTAGCAGATACTAAAGAACCTTCCAATATCCTGAACCCTAACCAATAGCCCCAAAACCCAGACACAGGCCTGCATTCCTTTGTAAAGCGTAGCACAAAAGGGTTTGAGGGATTCTCCAAGGGCTTGAGCAAAAACTCCAACCAACCAAGCCCCCAACCAGGGCCCCGTCCCGTCCGTCCCAGGGGAGCGCAGTCCCCGGGAGCAGCCCCGCACGGCGCCGCGGGCTCGGCCGACGGGAAAGAAACCGGTCACCCCGTCCCTCGGGGGCCGCTCCGTCCCGGGAACGCCTCCTCCTGCCACAAGCCCCGGGCCCACAGCAGCCCCGTCCCACAGAGCCCCGTCCCACAGCAGCCCCGGGCCCACAGCAGCCCCGTCCCACAGCAGCCCCGTCCCACAGAGCCCCGTCCCACAGCAGCCCCGTCCCACAGCAGCCCCGTCCCACAGCAGCCCCGTCCCACAGCAGCCCCGGGCCCACAGCAGCCACCTGCCCACACGCCGCCCCGCTGCAGCGGCTTCGCCTCTGCCCCCTTTTTTGGGGGGTGTGCGATCAAAACGGCTTCATTTGGGAGGGGGGGCGATGGAGACTCCCCGGGGTCCCCCCGCTCCCCGCGGGGCAGCCGCCGGGGGGGGTGTGGGTGTCTCCCCCCGCCGCTCTTCCCCGCCCCCCGGTAAGTTAATTAGCTGCCTTTAGGAAGGACGGGCTGTGCGGGGCGCGGGTTCCAGCCCGCACTCCTCCGCCGCCGCAGAAGGAGCCGAGGGAGGCTCCGCTCCCTCCCCGCCGCAGGGCAGCGCCCGCCCCGCCGAGCCCCGGCCCGCCCCGCGCTCTCCCCGCAGCCGGAGCCCCGCCGGCCCCAGCATGGCGGAGCCGCCCCGCCGCCTCGCCTCCCTCCTGCTGCTGCTCTGGGGCTGCCTCGGCCCGCCCGCCCGCGCCGGCCTCCACTTCAGGGCCGGGCAGAGCTGCCACCGCCCGGCCCCGCGCAGGGACCCCGGCCTCAGGTGAGACCCGCACCCGGCGCCGAGCAGCGGCCGCCCGCACC
>JAOXJK010000005.1:794642-809317 GCA_025774025.1 Xenus cinereus | reverse complement strand
GGGTACCGGGGGGTCCTGCCCCCCCCCCCCGGTGGCGGTCACGAGGCGGCGCGGGCGGGGCCCGGTCACGCTGCCGGCCGTCACGTGACCCGCGTGCCGGGCACGGGGGGGCTCGTTCCGGAACCCCCGAAACCTGGGGTTTGGGGGCAAAAAACCCCATCCCGTCGCTGGCCCGTCGCTGCGGGCAGCCCGGGAGCTGGCGCCTTCCCCCCCTCCCGCAGGACCTACCCCCGCCCGCACGAGTCCCTGGGGGCGGCGGCGCTGCCCCGCAGCTGGGACTGGAGGAACGTGAACGGCGTGAACTTCGCCAGCACCACCCGGAACCAGCACATCCCCCGGTACTGCGGGTCCTGCTGGGCGCACGGCAGCACCAGCGCCCTGGCAGGTACGTCCCGGGAACCGGCGCGTCCCCCCGTCCCGCGGGGCACCCGGGCAGGGCCCCCCCCCCTCTCCCCCGTCCCCGGTAACGGCGGAGCGGTGCGAACGCGGCGGGGACGCCCCGGCTGAAGGCGAGGAGGCTCGGTGTCAGCAGAGCCAGCCGTCGCTGCGGCCATCCCCCCCCCGCAGCGCCGCCGGGGGATCGCAGCCCCTCAGGGCGGGGGTAGGGAGGGGGGCTTCTGCCCCGCGGGGCGGTGCGGGGGTGGCAGCGGCAGACGGGCAGGCAGTTACCCATCTCCTTCCCCGGTTTGGTACCTCGGCATCCACCGCAGCCTGGCTGCCAGGAGGCGAGAGAAGCCGTCTCCGGTGGGAAGGGCCCGCGGGGTATCGGCCTCGGGAGCCCCCGCAGCGTGTCACAGCAGAGGGCTTTCTGTCAGCCCGGCTCCTGGGAAGAGGGAAGTCGGGGGTTGCTTCAGCTGGAGAAGTATTTTCTCGAGAGGGGACGTGCGCTGATTTGCCGGCAGCAGGAAGGTGTTTGTGCCGGGGGCTGTGAGGGGATGAACCGTGGAGGAGAAACTGAGGAAACGGCGGGAATGGGAACACACGGCAGGTGTGAGCAGGCAGCAGGAGGGCAAAGGACCTGTTCTTAAGCACTACAAGAATATAGACATGTCTGAAACCTGCCATGATGTAGGGAGGAACTAGGACAGATCAAATGCTAATTTGTGTAACTTTGGTTAAAGCTTAACTGCATCCATAGGTATGCCAATATGGGCATAAGTATAAAAGGTTGACTTTAAAAATCAGGGTATCTTTTCTGAACCGCTGTGACTAGTTAAAGCGCTCATCCCTTCTCTCCCTGCGGGAAGAGGGGCTGGGATAACGCCTCCCCGTCCCGCTGAGTACAGCGGAGCGTTGTTAGTGCTAATAGGATTAAAAGCACTACAGCAGCATCCGTTAAGACACCTAATGCAGAGGGGGCAGCAGTTTATAAATACTCATGGGAAGCTTTCAGCCAAGTAAGCTGGTCCTTTCTGACAAAATAAGGCAGCAAAGCGGCGTTGCCTGTCCAAGATGGCAGGGTAACAGTGACATGTTGACTCACCAGTGAGGATATACTTCGGAAAGCTTTTCCTTGCTTTAAGTTTGGGGAGATTCTGTCTCACAGCCAGAGGCCTGGGCTGTGGGGGCTTGCGAGTCCCTGTGTGGGCTTATGCATGAACCCGTACTGCTGCAGAAGAGGCTGGTGAGCGCTGGCTTTAGCGTGTGTATTTGAAAACTCTTTGCTTTCAAAGCCAGAAACAGATCTGGAAGGTTTCAGAAGCTGCGATGTGAATTAGAAGAGGTTCAGAGCACTTCAAGGCTCTAAACAGATCTTACTGTTTAGTCATATGCAGGTATTTTTGCTGAGTTTTTAGTGAAAAGAGCTTCTAATGGAACCCACACTAATACCCCAGCCTGCTGGTTTGAGCTAGGGGGCAGGGGCGTTTCCAGGCACAAGTACTGGTGCCTGCAGACAGTTACTGGTTCAGCGGAGGAGAGACAGGTTTAACACTTGTCACAGGGTGTAACCACCCACATATTCCACTGACAAAACCCCATTTCTTATCCTTACAGATCGAATCAACATAAAGAGGAAAGGTGCGTGGCCATCCGCCTACCTCTCTGTTCAGAACGTGATTGACTGCGCTGACGCCGGATCCTGCGAGGGTGGGGACCACGCCGGCGTGTGGAAATACGCTCACGACCACGGCATTCCAGATGAGACTTGCAACAACTACCAGGCTAAGGATCAGAGTATGATGCCTACTTGCTTTGCTGTCAGGCTTCAGCCCAGATTTAGCAGATCTTAATATGAGAAAAAAAAAAAAAAAAGGAAAAAAGGTAGTTTTTTGAGTATTCAATGTACTGGTTCCTGCCTTTGCGTTGTACCTGCTGTTTGACCGACAGAACAGGTTTTCTGTACAGGCCTGTGTCTCTCTACTCCAGCCCAACAGCAGAGCATTAAATCATGCCCAGACAAGTTTGCACAGCTAAATTGTTTTAACTTAATCTCTTAAATCCGTGATATACAATCTCTGATGTACTGAAATATTTACAAGTGTCAAATTAGCTAAACAAAGGAGAAATGTAACTTTTGTCCGGTCATGTATGACTGGAAGTTCCTGTATCTAGAGAGCTGAAACACTTCCTCATTAAAGCACTCGTCTAAGAAGTAAAGAATAGTAACGACTGTAAGGACTTTGAATGTGGTTCCAGAAAGAGTATGTATCAGTCATTACTCTTAAGTTATTAATATCTGCCTCAATAAAAAAAAATACAGCTTAGTGTCATATCATTGATTCACTTGAGGATGAGCATTCCCTTGCAGTGATAATCTCACTTTTGTTTTGTAGAGTGCAAGAAGTTTAACCAGTGTGGAACCTGTGTCACATTTGGAGAATGCCACGTGATAAAGAACTACACTCTCTGGAAAGTTGCTGACTATGGGTCTGTCAGTGGAAGAGAAAAGATGATGGCAGAAATCTATACTAATGGACCAATCAGGTAAAAAAAAAAACAAACCACAAAACCAACCAAATAACCTTGAATGGTAATAAAGATGTTTATCTGCTCGTACTACAGGGATTGAAATACCTGGGACAGTCTAGGGCCTGAAGCGTACTTCTCCGCTCTGGCCTAGGTTGGCAGCTCTGCACTGACACGCAGAGTTTAGCTTGTTTGTAGGTAGATTGAGCTCTGAAGTCAAAATGCAAGGAAACCAGTAGGTTTTTAGCCAGGCCCTTGCCCTGATCCCCTTTGTATAAAAACCGCTTTCTGTGTTTTATTACAGCTGTGGCATAATGGCTACTGAGAAGCTGGATGCTTACACTGGAGGGCTCTATTCCGAGTACAACCCCTCGCCTGTGGTGAACCACATCGTATCTGTGGCTGGCTGGGGAGTGGAAAATGGCACAGAATATTGGATTGTTCGTAACTCGTGGGGTGAACCCTGGGTAAGGAAACATGGGAACAAGTGGGTTTGCACACTTTGGACTTTAGAGGAAAGGTGGGGTCTTTCACCTGCCAAGAGGAAGCTGCGGAGCTAGTCTGTGGGTACGAAATGTAAAACTTTCTTTGAGCTAGACTAGCCCAACAAAATGAAACTGATCTGAAGACAAGGATATTCAGGCAAAGTTACTTGAGTAATGGCAACGGAATCCCAAATATCTTCCACTGACATGCAGCTCCTCTTATGGGCAACTAAATTGCGGTTAGCTGTAGGCAAAAAATCAAGTCACACCTGGAACGGACGAGGGGGATGTGAACTCACCAGAGCAGACTGTCCCCATGGACCCAGCGTTAAACAGCAGCGCCAGTGAATTCCCAGATTCACCTAGAAGCCATTCATATTTGGGTGGCAGAACAGCCTACGTTTTCTATAGTTATGTTTTCTAACTCACAATGCAAATTCATTCTTTACAGGGTGAAAGAGGGTGGCTGAGAATTGTGACAAGTGCATATAAAGGTGGAAGAGGAGGAGAGTACAATCTTGCTATTGAAGAGGACTGTGCATACGGAGATCCTATAGTTCCTTGATGCCATATTGTACCTCTTGTCTGTTTAGGAACCACTTGGTTTGGATGCTTCCCAGCACAATCCTTTTCTGTTGAAGAAGTAATTGTCTAAAACACCTTCACAGTTCAACACCATCAGGCAGTTCTGCAAAATTAGCCCAGATAGCAACACAATGTCTTCAAAATAAAATAAATACAGAGCTGCTTTAAAAAAGTAATTTACCCATGAAAAAGTTGTCTGCCTTGATGCACAGTATTTAAATCATACTGATTTAATCACAGAAACTGTATGTGTAAATCCCTGTATGTTTTTTAAATACAAGTTATGTAGACATACTGGGAAGGAAAAATTATAGTCAATGTTTGGGTCTAGAGCTTATATTAAATTCTCTAACGGTATTGAGCAAGTATCATCTCACGGTGATGCAGATGAAAAAAAAGAGCTAAGTTTGGACATGATATATTCAAAAAACTAAATCTCCTGTTGTTTCCTTGGCCTCCTGGTGAAACAGCATCGGTGGAAGTCTCACAAAATGCAGGTGCTTTTGTCCAACCAAAATGATGTAACAGGAATTACTTTGATCAAGAGATAAAGTCTAAACATTTCTTAGTTATTTAATTGATCTTGTCTTTGCTCAAATTCCTCGCTTTAATATGTGATTGATTGGCTGTGCCATTTTTCTCCTCAAGAGGCAACATATAAATCGCCACAAGCCAGAACTCTATCCCAATTTGAAGGTAGCAAATTCCCTTTCTTAAAACTGAGCCAGGTACTAAGTAAGTGGCAAATCGGTGCTATATCAAATGTTACTAACTAGGCATTGTTAATTGCATTTAATAAATGGACTTTTTCTCTTACATGACTCTATGTGCATTATAAGAGTTATTAGTACAAGTTTGTGGTCATCTTCTATTGTTGTCCCTAACAAGCAGGCTCAGGTGGCAGCCCCAAAGCTCACCCAGGATGGTACTGCTTCTACTGGACTGGTTCTTGTCAAAGGCTTGGTTGACACCAGTCCATACAGCAACTCTGATGGCTCAGACAACAACAGGAGTTACACACTACCTTTGCCCATGCTGGAGGTTAAGGTACAGGCTACAAGGAAGCAGCCGACTTCAACAAGCACGGGAGAGAGGAGACATTCAGCTGTTGGAGAACGTGGCAGCATGACAGTTCTGGTCACAGCATTGTGGAAGTTTCAACTAGTAAAAAAAAATCACCTATATAGAGAAGTGGAGAGGAACTCAAGTGTTCAGAGGAAGTGACACCAAGCTTGAATGCAGAGGAAAGCAGAAGTGCACCTTGTTTAAACAGGTGGCAGATTTGCAACAGACAGAGGAACAAAGTGCTCTTGATTACCACTAGAAGCTGATACATGAGGCAGGGCTACAGCCTGAAGTGGAGCTCTACAGGGCAAATTGTAATTAATTCCACAAAGAAAGGAAGTCGGGGCTACAAAAAGCCAAAACTGTATATTAATTCAACTTAAAATACTATGAAAAGTAGGTCTCGTGCAAGTTTAAATGGTGTGAATTAGCTAGAATGTTAGTGCATCTTCTAGTCAAAGGCATGCAAAGAAGTTCAGAACAGCTCCTGCAGAAGCAAATTTTGCCCTTTCCAGGCTGTGCTTGCAGCTGATGAGAACACTGTGGTGTTACAGTGAGCTCTACTGCTGTGGAATGAGGGACGATGCACTCCTTTTTATAAGGAGTTAAGAATCTACACCATTGGCTGCTGTTTCAAGAAGTATCAGGGTAGCTTAGAGTTCCCATTTGTGAATCGCTAACAACAGAGAAGAACAAAGTGATTTCCTTTTTAAGTTTACATCCAGTTGGACTTAAAATGTCACTGTCTTTTAGAAAGCAGGTTCTTCAGAAAAGAGATGTGCTTGGAAAAGCACAATGGGCTTGTCCATACTCCTCACTTGTAAACAAGCAGTATTTGCCTGTACACAGGGAAATCCAGCCCAATGGACAGAAAGGAAGAGGGGTCTGAATGAAACTTTGAAAGAAGTCTCTGGAAAAGAAAAACACCTTTATTTAAAGGTAAGTTATAATCTTGGGTGTATCTCCCACTGTTTGGCATCAACCAGGACAGAGGAGAGGTAAGTATAAAAACCAAGCCACAACAAGCAGTACGGACATTTCTGCACACAGTCAGAAGAGCAGCAGAATTTTGCCACGGTAATGAAACTTACCAGTAACACCTGATGCATCTATTTAACAAAAATAGATTCTTAAAGATAACACACTAATCTAGGATTCATCTGTTAATACAAAACTAGCCTTGATTGTTGCAACTCCACTTGCGTTACACAAAACGTTTTCTTCACAGCAGTAAATACGTAGGACATTTAGAATTCTAATAGAATGCAAGGGTGAGAAAGAGGCACTGAGGCTTCTCTGCAGCACAGAGCCAGCCACACTAATTCCTCGTTGTAAAAACCTAAAGCCTTCAAGATTTAGTCTTCAGAGAACTATCTTCAAAGTGGTTTTAGTAGGAACTCCCTTCCCCATTCTTCAGGTTTTGTGTATTACACAAAGAATCAGTGACAAATTCTGCAAGTAACCAAAATATTGGTCCTTGAAAGAAATCTCTTTCTCTCCTGCTGTCCCCTTCAGAATATTCAGATTTATACCAATTTGTGTAGAAACAGAAAATCCTTCAGTATTATTCCAAGTCCAGTAACAGTCCTCTGATATGAAGCTCAAGGTCACCACACAAGTCAATCAAATACTCTTCTGCCCGTTCTTCCTTTTCTGGGGTTTCTTGGTTTGTTTTTGTTGGGTTTTTCCTTTGCTGCTGTAAATATTACTGGTGGAGAGTATGGCAAAGTGGTCATCAGGTGCTCTGCATTCTTGATATTTTCCACTGCTTAGTTCATCATAATAAAGTTAGATTTGCAGTGAGCTTAAAAGAAAAAAAAAAAAGAAGTGCTCAGTACATGACTGATTTATCTGTTTGCATGTGGGTTTTTGCTTTATGTAAATAATTAGGATTTTAGGGTCTGGACAGAT
Organism: Xenus cinereus; assembly: GCA_025774025.1. NCBI lineage: Eukaryota > Metazoa > Chordata > Aves > Charadriiformes > Scolopacidae > Xenus > Xenus cinereus. The sequence continues at coordinate 802,364 of JAOXJK010000005.1, read as the reverse complement.
GTTTTTGTGCTAGTTCTCAAAAAAACCCAGTATTTGTCTTCAAGTTCCTCACTAGAACCTAGAGATTCTTGATTAAAGGAAACTTTCTAAACACAGACCCCCAAAAGGGAAGTTACCTGTGAAAATACCTGGCAGGTATTCCTATGTTTAGCAATCCTCTTCCTAAACATCATTTGCAAATTGTAACAGATAGGAAAGGAAGCAGGTATGGAAGGAATAAACGCGACTTACCTATAAACTCAGTGACAGGATCGTGTTCGCCTTCTGTTTTAATAGTACCTGCAATACTTTCATTTTCCAAGATGGGAAGAAAAAGCTGTACGAAGTCTGAGGTATATGGAGGAGCAATCACATCCAGCACCTGAAACAGCAGGCAAAACTGGATTATTCTTCCAGTTAGAGGGGTAGTAGGGACAATATTTAATTCACAATACTAGTCTTGAAAGCATACAACTAGTCACACTCAAGATCCCTTGTTCTCCATACAAGTAATCAATTATGTATCATTGCAGTACTCCATCCAGTACCTTAATACTTTCAGGAGTCAGCAGGACTAAGTCACATCTAGTGAATACTGATATTACTTACAGGGCTCAGAATCTCATATCTTGAAATATTTCTGAACCTGAGGCAAGCTGATTTAATATCTGAACACACAACTGATATCAGAGTTTATTTCTATATGTTAGTAAACTACTGACCTCCGTAACAAAATATCTGATGAGAGAGATATCAGTGTCCAGCTTCTCCAGGCATTTGCGGATGTAACTGACAACGGGCAGGACGTATCCCCGGCTCAGTAAATGCACCATTCGATCCAAGAGAGTCTTCTTCAACTCCAGCTGGTGGGGCGGGAAGGGAAGAACCCAGATTGGAACTCCCTCTCAGAAGCGTGCATTTTTTAGTGCTCATTCTTATTGACTCAGTATCTGCTATGTTACTTTTTAACCATGACCATATTCCTAAATTAAACTCTTAAAACTGCTGTGACAGCAGAAGCGGTCATCTTGACTAAGGTAACTAATAGCAAATCCTTTGAGAATCACCTGCTCCATCACATCAAGCTGCGAGTGTTCTGTTTCGAAGAGCTTGACGAGGAGTTGCAGAACCTGGGGATGAAGCAGCTGATGGCACGTACTGATCTGCAAACAAGACGGGAAAGTGAGATCCTCACAACTTCAATCTAAAAACCAATGCACTGGTTTTTATCAGACAAGTTTACACCTATGTGCAGTGCCAGATGTAAATTCTTTCGGAATAAGTATTCTAGTGTTTCTTTTTTTGACGCCTAAGTTTTCCTAGTGTAAATAATGCTGAGGTGACAAAACCAAGTAATTAACTCTGAATAGAGAGATTCATCCCTGTATATTTACTGAACTGGATGTACTTCCAGTTACAGGTGTCAAAACTGGTTTTACTCTCCAGCTAGATTTTACCTCATCCAATAATGCCAGATGAACCGGGGTGTGATCAGTCTGCAGTTGGAAGTATCGTGGCTCTGACACTGTCCAGTCCACCCACTTTAATACACCCATTGCAACCACTGGGAACCTACAGAAAGAGAGATCACTTTAGCACAGGAGCATAAAAAACAAACCCAAAACAACCGCAACCACAAAAAAACCAAACAAAAAACTCACAGTAAATAGTTTTTTTTAAAAAAAATCATCTTTCAGTATATTGTAATGGTTGCTAGAGTTTCAGTTTAACTTACAGCAGAATTCATAAAGCTCAAAAGGTTCTGCTTGAGAAGTTGCCAGCACATCCAAAGTGCTTTGGATAGGCTGGAGGAAAACTCCTTCTACAAAACACTCCCTGCTATGCGCAAAATGCAAAAAACAGGCAACAAAATTAATGTACACTCCAAGTTTGTTCCAGTTTATTCAATAGCTGCTGTTTCATATTTTTAAGAGGAGAGGAAAGGACACATCTATTGCTAGGAAAGCTTAATTAGAAGACAAAGTAATCTCTCGTCTTTTTGCAATGGCAGAAAAAAAAAACACGTTCTGCGATACGAGAAGGACAAGTTGTCTGTGGAAGCCAGAATTTATGTCCTCACGAGAGGCATTCCAAAGAGTCAGATGTACAATTTTGAAAGCTGCTTTCAGACCACAACTTCATGGATGCTCCAGTGAGGATGTTCTCACAGAGTGGTCCACAAAGGACTCCGCTTTAGCAGTGCTGCCTCTCCTAAACAACACTTTCCTTCCAGCAGCTGAAGCTCAGGACCAGCCTCTCTGCTCACCTGATGCACTGGTAGAGAGTGCTCAGTTCTGCAACCAGCTCCGATGCTCCTTTGTTCTCATTGCAACACAGGTTGTGAACAGTTTCAATGGCTTTCGAAGTTGACTTGAGTTCATCCTTGTTTATGCTGACCCTCTTGTTCTGTAAAATTGCAAAGATTGAATGCAATGAATATACAGGATACCTGTGGTTATTTACGGAAAGGAATTGTAACCTGTGATAAGCCTAGTATCATGTTTCTCAAAATTTAGACTCAAATGCAAGTTTTGGAAGAACTAATTATCAATGAGCTGAAGTGCACAGACGTTTCCTCTACTTAATTCCCTAAGAATTACTGTATCCACTTCGTAGCATTAAATTCCTCTTCCTCTGAGAAAGCACATACAGTTCTAGTAGCACAGAACTGCTGCTGATAATCTTTGGGGGGAGGCAGGGGAACAGAGCAAAAATCCTCAGTGCACTCAGACTTTTATAGTACTACTTGATCATCAGGATCTGCATTTTTTGGTAATTTCCATTGAAACTAGAAATATTTCATATTAAAATAAGTAAATTAAACTGAATACATTGTTTTAAACTGAGCAACTTCACAACCATACATTTTCTTCAGCCCGGTCAGGCCACTGTAGGTAGAAATAATGTTATTCACAGAACTGAACATCACCTTTTTCCACATCTCTACCACACTTGCTGCATATGCCAGGATGTGAATGTATTTATGTTTGTGGTCCTGGTTGATCTTAGCACCTGGTTTGAACAATGACTGCATGAAGAGGTCCAGAAAGGCAGGTACTCGAATCTGTGAATAAAACAGTTTATCAGAGCCCCAAAATTATGAGATATCACTAAAAATATAGTTTTTGCATCTGATATACCTCACATATATATAGATATAGCACATTCTCTCTTGGGAATAGGTTAGATAGTTTTCCAAAGAGACCCAAACTTTTGACAAAATAAAGAAACAAAAAAAACCCCAAGCCAACAAACAACAACAATAAAAAGAAACAGAGTTACAGAATGTATTACTAAAGTATCTAATGCTACCATTTGTTACCAGAACCCATGTCAGAACCAGGCAGTGAGGAATGTCAAGTGTGCCATTTAGGCCTGCTTATAACAAACTGCAAAACTCCATGGGCTTTTTAATAATTTTTTACTTTTTGTTAAAAGAAGTTAATTAATTCCTTGTCATCTTTACCTCCTATTGAAAAGTTCTTGAATGAATTTAATTATATATAAAAAAAGACAACTTGGAATGATTAAAAACAGAACAAAACACTCAAGAAGCTAACGCAAAATGAAATAGAAGCAGACGTTACTTGAAGTTATAGAGGGATGAGTCCAGTGCTAACTTCTATTTTGTGTCAACAAGACCTCGTACTTCTGAGTGCTACTAAAGTTTCAGAGGTTACAAAAAGACAACTACTAACCAGTTCTACTGGGGGTGGGTCCATGCTTGTGAACATTTTGAACAGGACAGTGATGTCTGCTGGATTCAGAGCTCCTTTGGACAACATGGCACCAAGAGCCTGGCATGCTCGAGGGTAGGAGGCTGCAGTCCCCAGCGCTAACGTGATCTGACTAGCATCGTGGCCTCTAGACAAAGAGCAAACACACATAACAGCTTATTTTCTTAATTCAGACGTTTTAGTTTTAGCCTCACTGAGTCAACAGGCCATAGGAAGTGCCACGTAATGCCTTAGGGCAGAACCCCTTATCCTTAATAATTATAGAAATAGGCCTGCATTTCCCTTGTTTGTTTCTAAAATATTCATAGAATAATAAAAAACTATGTTTTTTAATAGACAGAAACTTAAATTCTTTACTCCTCTTATGTCAGGTTTCCTAGTACATGACATTGAACTTTTCTGTTGCCCTATGAATTAAAGCTTGCTACAAGAACTGCTCTGTTGCAGCCAAGAATTCTCCCTTTGCTGGTAAAAGGCAATCAAGAATGAGCAAAATCCAGCAGTTTACACATTTCGGTGACACTTACTTCTCATGAGCGTATCGCTGGACCTCCTGAGCAATCCGTCTGACAGCCGACCCTCCCTGCTCCTCTTGAGCTAATATGGACATCATAGACTGAGCGAAGAGATAGGTGTGCTCTCCGTGGCACACCATTTTCTGCAAAAGCACACATCAGAAGTCTTAGCCATCAACAAGAAACAGGCAAGCGTCCGGTGATTGCATTGCCATAACAGCAAAGATTTCACTGAGATCTACTAATCAAAGAGAAAAACCCCAAACCAACACACAAACAACTATGCAAGAAAACCAAAAATCCACCAGCCAAGATGAAAGTACAGAGAAGCACAGGATCACTACGCATCGGTACCACGCAAGAAGAGACGGCTACATTGAGAATTTTGTTTCTTAATGCTGAAATTGAGGGGAAATTCTATCCTACTTACACTCAGTACTTCCTCTGCAATATTTAATAAGAGAAGTATAAAGCCATCCAAGAGTCGTTATGCTGTTTCACAACACAGAACATACGCTGGGTTGATTCAGATGGCAACTTCCCCGCTGACGCGGATGAGAATTATTTTGATTTACCAGGGGACTGACTAGACTGATCTTCAGATCTTGCATGAGATGTGAAAGACAATAGTTCTACCTTCACCTTTGTACAATCCATTTAATAAGAATTGTCACGTAAGCAATCCAAGGATTTCTTTGTCACAGACTGAACAAAAAGCCCAAATTTCTATTTTTGAACTTGGATATACTTTCTCTTCAAAAGATTTTGTAAGACATGATAAGACGTCAAGATCATCTACAATCCTGTAATGATTTGCATATCCTAACCAGAAAGGAAAACACTATTTTCTTTCCACATAAAAAGGGGAAAAAAACCAAAACAAAACACCAAACCCAAAAAAACTTACAGCAAACTCAGGGAGGTTTTTTTCAAGGTTTTCTTCTCCTCCATCTAGAATTGTTGCCAGAGACGTACGCAGGACTCTGGAAAACACTTCCAGTTGCTGACAAGCCGTTGAAACACTGGTTATTTCCCCTTGATATCCAGCATCAGATATAAGCTACGAAACGAAAAACATCCCAGAAAACTTGTATTACTAACATTTATATTTCAGATATCCTAACGAGTCTAGGAGAACATACAGAATGCAAGATTTGCCTCTGCTTACACTTACTAGAATTCACATTCACCTTTCAGACTACAGAAAAGGAAACCAATAAAGACGCAGCAAAAAGAAAGTAAACTATAACGACAGAAGAACATTTCAGATCACACCAAGATATATCATAACATTCTTTCCCTGTCACAGAAACACACAGAACTGACTGAAATGTTCCATTGCACCAGAAATCCAGAATTTTCAAATACACAAAGAAAAAAAAACCCAACCCAAACAAAAACCACAACAACCTCTCCCCCCAACCAAAAAAAATTTCAAAAAGCAGTTCCTCAAACCAGGAAACTACACTTACTACTTGCAACCTGTAACATAATTCCTCCCACCAGTACATATTTGTACCGTTCTGATGCTTGAATAAGCAGTATTATGCAGGAATACATAAAAGATACAGGCAAGACCACAGCCAATATCTGATGCCAGAACAATAAGACCTTTATGGATATTCTCATTTATTAGACTTGAGTATACTACCTTAACAGTAAAATTAAGCATTAAACAGTCGGGATGGGCTTCTGCCAACTTGTAAAAGAGATCTCTCCACGTAGTATGTGCTATCATTTGCTCAAGCCAGGCTGGAGTCTGAAAACATCAGAGCAATAGAGACAAATGTAAGAGTATCTACTTGTCAAGATCATGAAAAGTAAGCCTTTTACCCTCTCAGGAGCCCTGCGAGTCGTTACGCAGCACTTTATTACAAAGGAGGATGCAGTCAAAGTTTCTAAGTTCTCTAAGCCTCAGAGGACTCCAGTGAGACACAACTGGTTTTCTGAAGCCACTTGTTTCTTAACCAAAGAGCTTTGAAGATACAGTTTCCCTTCCCCCACCATGTACTACTCCATGGGATGCAGGCATCTGTGTAGGATCCGCTCATGTAAAGACAGCAACACGGATTCCATGCACACCTCTCCTTCCTCTGTAAAGATGGAATCTGCTTTCCGAGGGTCAAAATGCTTGATAAGCAAGCTCTTTAAATGGTTTTCTACAGTCTCCTGAACTTGCACTGGCTCGACACCTGTATAGAAGGAACAAAAAACGTGGCAGATACAATCCAATCAAACACAGCAGCAACATCTTACATTTTTCAACAAGAACAGAAACTACTCAGATATTTGTCAACACACAGAAGACGAGAGGGGAGCCATCAGTTCCACTATCAAGCCAAAATTAAACAGACAGATTTAGAGATTCTCAATCTTTTTTCCTAACAAACACTCCTAAAGAGCGTTTAGGGTGACAGGCAGGTTACACTAGCCCTTTTCCTCCTGCTCTCTTCAGCAGCCACACAAACAGCAACACCAGTCATTTCACACAACTGTTACTGGGTGCGATACCAAAACGCACATTTCTTAAACAGAAAAGGCATTTCCAGAGTTGGTGCACAAACCCACCTTACTACAGCCTAAAGCCCATCCTTTTAATATATTGGCTATCAGTAGCTTTGATAGCATACTACAAAACGACACACAAAGCAGTAATAAGTAGATCTACATTTCTGAGATTAGAGTATAATAATTTTGATAGTTTGTAAACAAAAGTTTCTACTAGCTAAGCACAAAGATACCACAAGATAATGCTAAGCATGTCTTGCAAGATGCTGCTGAAGAATTCACAAGCAGATTGGCAATAGGGAATTCTGGTCTCAGAGAATAGAGGCACCTATGAGAACCTTCAGCTAACCACTGGTCCACTGAAAGGGAACAGTGACTAGTAGTAAGGCATTTGTTTTTTTCAGTATTAATTACATAATACTATAACAAAATATCAAATATTGCTAACACCATCTACATAACAGTACCTTGCCCTTATGCATGAAACAAAACAACACCTTTTATTATTACCCTTTATAATATAGTTTGTGGGTGTTACAAAATGTTCATCAGTAGATCACTTATTCTCCAAGCAGAATAAATGGATTATTTTAAAGAATTTAGTCACATACAAAGACAGGATGACAACTTTATAACGATCCATTTCCTGAGTATGATCAAATTCATCACCAATTCAGGTATTTTTGACAAAAGAAAGACTATAGACCCAAATTATATTTTATCACTTTTCGTACCTGTTTGAATGAGCCACTCTGCCAGCAGATTTACAGTCTGTGCCACTGCAGTGTAGTTTTCAGATAGGAGCTGGATAACATTCTCTGGAGAACCTCCTGCTTGGAAATACCTGATGAAAGGATTGGAAAAGAACTATTTGAAATTCATATTAAAAAAAACCCAAACAACAAACAACCAAAACCAACTGACCTCCAAACAAAGGGAAAACAATCATACACTTGCATCATTTCTCCATTGCCCCCCCCCAC
>JAOXJK010000005.1:765309-793892 GCA_025774025.1 Xenus cinereus | reverse complement strand
GCTCCGGGGGCGGCGCGGAGGCCAGCGCTCCCCTCACGGGCCGCCCCGGGCCCGCCGCCGGGCTGCCGCTCACCGCCCCTCCGTCCGCCTCGTTGCCCCACTCCGCCGCGCTGCCCTCGAAGTAATCGGCGTCCTCCATGGCTCCTCCCGCCCCGCCCCGGGACGGGGAGGCGGCGGCCGGAAGCGGGGCGGAGCGCGCGCAATGGCGGGCAGCCTGAGGCGGTGGAGGCCTACGCCGGGCGGGGCCGGGCCGAGCTGGGGGATCGCGGCGGCGCTCGGAGCGGGGACCCCTGTTCCCTCAGCCGCTGGAGACGGCGGGGAGTCTCCGGGCCCAGGCCGTGCCCGCTCCGGGCCGCGCTGACAGGGCCGTTACCTCACGCCTCGGCGCGGGAGGCCGGTGCCTGGTGAGGGACGGCGGGAACCGGCCGCAAACGAACGGCAGCAGCTGAAAATGAAATAGGGAGACCCGGGAGCTGCCCGCGGCGGCGGGGGGCCGCGGCCTGGGCGGTTCGGCCCCGTCAGCCGCTGCTGAGAGGCGAGGCAGAGCCCGCGCAGGCTGAGGGGGAAATACGGGCTGAGGGGAAAAAGAAGCCGGTGGGAATTCAAAAGCGAGCTCCTGCACCCCGCAAAGGCTCCCGGGGGGTCCCGGTCCGGGGGAGAGGGGACGGGGTCCCGGGGGAGAGGGAAGATGGAAGCGTCGCTCCTTGCTGTGTCAGGGCAGCTCCGCGCACCGGCTGGGGCCTGGGGAGGGCAACACGGCAACGAGGGGATAGGAATGATCAAATGTTATCATAGAATTAAAAAACCACTATCAAGTAGGAGAAAAAAAAGAATGACTAGAGAAGGTAACTTTGGTGGAATGGAAGTGGTAGATTTTTAGGACCAGAGTTCATTGGGAAAGTTTTAGGACCAGCATTGGTGTAACTCTGAGTACCCAGAACTTGCCGGAGAGTTACACTAAATAACACTTCTCCCTTTTCTCATTGCAAATACATTTTTTGGCAGTTACTTTTTAGCCTAAGACAAAACCCTGAAGTCTTTGATCTAAAAAAGTCTTAATAAACCAAGGGTGGTCCCTATAAATAACAGTACTGGTGCTGCAGTTGCCGGTCTCGTTTCTGGGCGGCAGAGCCCTGTGCTGTGTGAGCCCCGCTCCCTGTCCCCCGGCTCTGGGGCCGTCGGGTTTGCCCCGTAGGAGGATGGATGCCCACAGTGGTGGCAGTGCCCACCTGGGGACAGCCCTTCCCGGGGTCCCCAGGGGATGGTGAGCGGAGGGGCCCCCAGCGAAGGGAGGGACCAGGGACTTACAGACAAATGAAGAGGGGATACGTGTAAAGTGACACCTGATGGTACAATCTGACCTTAGGCAAGGAGACAGGCGCTACCGAAATGGAAAGCACAGGAGAGAAACAGTGTCCCTTTGTCTCTCGTCAGACGGACTCCCCTTCTTCAGTTGTGTAAGAGTTTAGCCGTGAGAAAGGGGAGGGCGAGGGTGTGTTCTGGGGTTTGGAGGGCAGCCAAGAGCATCACTGATTAAGTACTTAAAAGGGCCTTTATTCTCATTCAGTTTCTAACTGCAAAATAGTAAAAAGGAATGACATAGTCTTCCATGCAGTCCGTGAAATCGCTTTGTAGAAAAGGCCAAAAAACCCTCTTCAGAAGTAAGTTGCTGTAGGATGTTCAAGAGACACATTCCTTGTTCAAGCGTGGTCACTGTACTGGTTAAAGGGATTACTGCACTTAAATTTCACTGTAGAAAATACACACCACCACCTGAACTGCAGCAGAGCAAGAGTTGTGCTGTCATATGCTGCCCTACAGTGGTGAAACAACCCTTTTGGAAACATTTCTTCAACTCTTTTGTGAACTCAGGGTAATATTCTTTTTGCTCTGTCAACAGAAAGGAAAAGAGACTTTTCCCGAACAAAAGGCGTGGATCGAGGCAGAGGCACAACGGAGACATTCTCTACCTGTGCCAGACAGTCACTCTGTTGCCGGCAGCCGGGATGACGGTAAGGTGACGTTTCAACGCTTACGGAAGCACTGGCCATTTTTTCTGAGGGAAGAGCTGGGAGGGAAGGACAGGCTGAGGCTGGAGGCCAATGCAAATATCCTTGAGAAAAAGGTTTTGGCCTATCTCCATTTAGTTAGCAGGCAATTTCCATCTCATAGACATGAGAAAACAATAGCGTACTCAGAACAGAGCGATTAACCAGTCAGAACTCCTAAGAAAATACCAGACCTGAATTTCATCTATCCCAAACCAAGTAAGAAAAAGTATTTTCTGAGAGTCTAAAAAGAACCATCTCTATACCTCCTGTGCTTCACCAGCTCTTTTGTTTTGGCTTGTGGTGATAATCAGTGATATAAGATGCAGGACGAGTTCTCTGAAGGTGATTTCAGAGTAGGTATTACATTACCTTAAGAGAAGGTTCAGAAAATTTAAAACTGGAGAAAAAGTATTTTTGTTTGTACCTTGAGATTCGTAGTGACTGGTAACAGCGTTATTGCAGCCCCTGAACACCGTGACACTTTGCTGGGGGACTGAGGAGTATTTCCAGACAAAACGAGGTGGTTTTAGGTTGCTGATACAAGGTCATTCCAGTCTCCTTCAAACATCAACTTGGAAGTCGGAGCAGTATTTATATACTGTGCAGTGGGTAAAAGCAAAGCCTCACAGTGCCCCAGGTACTGTTCAAGATGAGCCTATAATGGAAACATTTTCTTGCTTCAAAGCAAGTTCCAGTTGACTCACATGCTGATCATTAAACTTACACTTCACGGAAGTATCTCCCGGCTCTATAAGGTATGCGGTAAGTGGGCTTTTTTGCAGTTCCTTACTTGGAGATATCCTGGCCTCTTAGAGAAATTAATTCTCTGACCTTGGGTGTTTGTATAAGGATCCCAAACTGGGTCACTTACCTGGGGAATGAAGATTTCCCCCCCAAATCTATTTTTCAATGCCCAAGAGGATGCATTTAGGAGCCTTGTTTATCTGGCTTTTCCTAGTTCCAGTGACATTTCAGTGAGGCTCTCTGAGCTTTCATAGCTGCTCTGTTCTCTTACCAACCAGATTCGTTACAGGAGTAGGTGGGTGGGGGGTGAGGGCAGGAGAAAGCAGCTGAATCCAAAGGCAGTGGGTTTTGGGCCCCGATGTTGGACAGAACAACTGGTTGTCAGCTCCCCAGCTGTAATTCACGACTAGTGAACTTTAATGGCTGGTGGCAGCACTGGGCTCCCAGACTGTCTTACACAGACCAGCCCCGGTAGCCCAGCAGAGATTTGCCTGCAGGAAACAGAACTCAAGGTTAGCACCAAACACCCATCAGGTCTGGTACTTCCTTCTGGATGTTGTGCCTTCGAGCACAAAGAGAACAGATACTGAGCTACGTATGAATCAGCACATGCTTCAGGAAAGACGCTGTCTCCCGTGGCTCTAACAGCGGTTGGAAGTACCTTTCATTAATGGTTCGGGGTCTTACACAGACGTGTATTTGTTTCTACCACGGAATCACCAGAGTTGGAAGGGACCTCTAGAGATCATCTAGTCCAACTCCCCTGCTAAAGCAGGATTGTCCAGAGCACGTTACTCAGGACCGACCCCTATCTATCACGCGAACCCTTCATTTGGCTTTTTGTGGAAGCTCTTCTAAGCGCAGGACCAGAAGGGCCCCCCCTTTCCTTGTGGCCCGACAGCCCGATGGGGTGCTCCAGAGCCCCTGCACAGCAGCTCCTCTCTGCCCCGTCTCCCAGGGCGCTCCAGCACTTCAGTTGCAAGAATGATACAGTTCCAAAGTCCTATCACATAGTAGTCAGAAAACTACAAATAGAAACACTGTACTTCACTATTAATAATTCCCATAAAATTCACAGCCTAAAACCATCGGCTTGTGTAACAGAATGAGAGCACCGAGAGACTTCCCAACATGCTGCCTCTCTCCTAAGCTTGTTCTTTCTCCAAAATCAAGTAGTAGTATACTGAAAAAAGTATTAGCCAACTCATTTAATAAAACAACTGGGTAAGTGAAGAGATACACTCACATTTTAATTTTGAATTTGCTTCTATTTGTCTGCTGGTCCCCCAGCCTTAGAAGGTGCCTTATGGTACATAAAAACCCCTCATGTCAGCATCTTCTCCTTCAAAAAATGTATTATTCTCTCTGTATTTGGGACAATGTTTAAAGGCTTTATTCTGTCCTGTCATTAAAATAGAGATTTTTTTGATGCAGACTTCCTAAGTGAAAAGAATTAGGAAAATCTGTAAATTGTGGTTTGGTGGGTTTTTTGGGTTTTCTTAAAAAGCAGCTTTTCTATGAGACACGTGGTCAGTTGCCCCTCGTTGCAGAGGCGTCGGTGAGCACTGGCTGTTGTTAACCTAGAGGAGAACTCTCTATTTTTCCCACAGAACCGGGCTGAGTTACAGGACCCAGAAATTAGAGAAGAACCACCCCACCTTATTATTTTTACATTCAATGTGGTGAGAGATTAGTTGGCCTCCCCAGCTCCTCCCAAGCTGCTTTTCCAAATGGACTCTTGTGCTTTAAACTGCCCCCATTCTGCTCAGCTCAGTACACTGAAAACAGGGTAAAAAGCAGTTTTAACTTTTAATGAGCTGAGAATCAGGGTTGAAGACAATTAATCACGAAGCCCGTACTCACGGCTGAGGTTTTAGCCATCTCTGCGATACAGTGACACGCTCCAACCCAGTCCTGCCCAGGAACCCAAACAGCCCCTCGTGGGATTTCAGCCGGCTGGCTCTGGCCGGGACTGAAATGGGTTCACTCCTGGGATTTCTGCCTGAAATCTGAGTCACCAGGGATTTCTCAGGGTAACGGCTTTCACCAGCGGAGCTGCAGAAATCCCCTTTGTAGCTTCTTTTATGTACAAAGACACTTCAAAGTTTGTCATAGAACAGAGAAACTTTCCCAGTGGATGAGTTTTCGGCACTGTTTGGGTTTGGGCTGCAAACAGGTGTTTGCTTGTAGGTATTTTTACTGTTCTACAAACGAGCGAGTGCTGGGGACGAGGAACTGTTCTGTGAGCGATTCCCACCGACAGCGCCCGCGGCCCCATCCTGCTTCTTACAGTTACTGGGAATGTTATCATCCGCCCCCACAGGAGAGGCCCCGTGAGTGCCAGCTTCGTTAGAAACGCACCTTAGATACAGCTGGGGACAGAAGAGAAATTGCTCTCTCCCAGAACAAGTTGCTGAATTTTGTAACTTGTAGCAACTTGATCAATCTGGGACCTTCGCGCAGCACCAGTCACCACCAGTCTATCACTACGGCACTGGCTGGTGCCCAGCTGCCCCGGGGGCATTTCCCGTGGAATCACCTTTGTATCTTTTGGTTTTCCTGGTACATAATTTTCGACATTGGAAAATAGGGTATAACAGACCATCCTGCATCGTTTACAGGAACATTGCACCATGACCGATTACTGGATGCTCAGATTCTGAAGCGATAAACATCACTATCTCTGTGCATAGATCTGCTGGTAGAAGACAATGACCTTGCAGGTACCAGTTCCGTGCAACGCGCTGGGAGTTAGCTCCCGTCCCCCTGGAGACAGGGACACGCTCCGGGTGAAGCCCCGTCCTTCAGGCCACGATCCAGAACAGCCTTTAGAGAAACACAGCCCTCAGGGCTCCCACCTCCGACACCGGGGGCTGCTCCCGCCGCGCAGAGCCCCGGCCCCTCAGGGAGCAGGACTCGGGGCTCCTGAAGCAGCCAAACCTTCCTTGGGTCCGGTGTCGAGTCACCTCTCCACGGTATCGATAACCCCGGGGAGTCTCTGCCGCCTCGCGCCGGCTGTTGAACCTCCACTGATGTACAGGTTCCTTCGGGTTCTTGGGCTGAAATAAGTTACTGCAAATGCACCAGGAGCTGATTTTGAAACCACAACATCTCTACAATTTATTATTATTTTTACAAAATACCCAAAGTGATCAGACCATATTGTAGTTACTGGCTTGCCAAAGGTTATGTTTGAAAATCAAAACCATTTCTGAGTTACAGAAGTGCCAAAACCAATCTCGAACCAGGTTTGTTTGTTGTTTTTGGTTTTTTGGGGTTTTTGTTTTGTGTTTTGTTTTTTTTTTTTTTAAACCAACCCCCAGCCAACAAAACAGTTGTAAAACTTAAAACAGAACCAAGAGTTTGTGTTGGAAAGTGTTTAAAATCCAACCCACCGGATGACGCTTGAGCAGAAGCAGCCTCGTACAGCAAAGGTTTGGCTTCAGGCAAATTGGTGCCACGGGGTTCCGATGGAAATACGGACACAACCTCCGCTGCAGCGACGCAGACGTGCCCTAAAACACTGGATTTGCTTTTATTAATCAAAGTGGTAGTGTTTACATTTGCAGGTATCTTACACTTCAGCATCACCACGAATACTGAGTAGAATGAGTTAAGTTTTGGCTGTAAGGTCAGAAGTTTCCAAACAGATGAAGAAGACAGAAGTGAAAGTCCTCAATCATGAAAACAAGAAGTTCAAATAAATAAATAAAACAAAACTAGGAAATATGGGTAAGCATTAGGTTGGAATGGTTCAATTAACTGCAAATTATGGCCGCTAAATTAGAGACAGAAGAAAACACAGTTACTTATTAAATAGCAAGCATTAAAGCTTTATGGTTTTGTATTTAAAAAAAAAAAAAAAGCTGTTAAAAATAAGACTTGCATTTCCCAGGCCACCAAACCGCAAGGACTAATAGAGACTAAGGAAGGCAATACTGAGACGTTAAGACACACACACTCCGTCCTGTGCAACTCAACCACATCCAAAACAACTGCCTTTTCCTCACTTCAGGGGAAAAAAAAGCATCCTCCCCTGAACATTTCTGCTCAGGTAAAGCTTTGGGTTTCTGCAGCTGCTGCTGTCGTACAGAGCTCTGGCACACGGACCCTTCTCGTTAGCAGAGGAAGAAGCTTACTGGTTTTGATTTGTTACTGGAGGTGCTTTGTTCCTCTCGGCTGAGAGGGTACATTCCTCACACCACCACGCGTTTCCCCACGTAGGGACTGGTGCTCACACCGACTCCTCCCGGGCTCAGAGACACAGGGGTTGGCACTAAGTTAAAGATTTTGGCTCCTGTAACTAAAATTAAGGCTCACAACGAGTTTCCTTCCCAGGACGTGTCCCTTTCCTGGCTGGAGGAAAGCCCAGCCGTGACCCACAGGCACTGGATACATTCTGAACCCGGAGGGCATCTTGTCGGTCGTGTTCTCCTACAGCTCTACTGAGTTCGGGTGGCAACTTTCTAAACCTGCAACAGGAGAGACCATTTTAAAAAAGATGAGCAGCAGCCGCAGCTACGATTTTCAGCCGATTTAGTGTCTTCTGGAAGATCACCAGTAATTTTGAATTTAGGGAGATAGGACAGTCACTCCATCAAGTCCCCGCTCGTTAGGTAAAAATGGAGGAGGCGATTAATTGTCATTTAAAAGTTCAGCCACAGAAGCAATGAAAAATCCCAGCCCCGAACAGCTGCGGTTCTGGCTGTGAAAAGGCGTGGGATGCCCGAAGCCAATCTCGCTGCACGGCCACCGCCGCCACGGGCACCGCCACGGGCACCGCCACGGGCACCGCCGTCCCCGGCTGGGCTTGGGCCAGGATCCTCCCGAAAGAGAGAGTTCCCGGCGGGTGCGGGAGCTGCGGGGGCGAGGGGCTGGCGCCTGGGCTTTGTCTCGTCCCCGGTGCAGTCCCTGCAGTCGGATGCGGAGCAGCTCCGGGGTGAGTGAGGGGAGCGGGCGCTGACGATCTCGCTAACACTGTTCTAGAGGGGCTGTTACAGCTGGAATTTCTGACTGTACAAATTGTACACGTAGGTT
This sequence comes from Xenus cinereus, assembly GCA_025774025.1. Taxonomy (NCBI): domain Eukaryota; kingdom Metazoa; phylum Chordata; class Aves; order Charadriiformes; family Scolopacidae; genus Xenus; species Xenus cinereus. The sequence continues at coordinate 786,060 of JAOXJK010000005.1, read as the reverse complement.
TAGACACATGAAAAAGTAACACGCTCACAGAGACATAAAACACCTAGGTATAAAATATAAAGCAGTGTAGTAGTTACTAAAATTACATGCTCTCTTATTGCTACAGTGATTTTTGCTCTTTTTCTTTTTACTGTACCACATGTTGTTCTAAGCATATAATTTGCATAAATTATTCAAGTTTAAGAAAAATCCACACATCTTCACTTTAAGCTACTTATATAGTTAATATAAAACAAAAAGGTTCTAAAGTATCTCTTTATTAAAAGAGAAATAAAAAGGTCGTTTGGGACTGGAGTTGAGTGGCCGAATCCGAGGGCAGGGCACGCCGCGTGCCCCCGCGGGGACGGGGACCCGGTCACCCGGCGGCACCGTGCCCTGCCCGTCCGCTGCCGCTCTGCTCTGACTTCAGCAAAAAGGACTATGAATGACCAAAGACTAACATTTATAATTTGTAGCAAAATTTGGTTTATGTAGAAACAAGCCATGTTTTTGCATTTGGATAGAGATTTAAATGAATTAAAGCTAAAAATTAAAAAGCACGATGCTGCAACATCTGGTCACTTGTTGAAGACCTCACTTTTAAAGTGGTTAAGTTTGCACAATTTGTACTTTTTTCTCTTTTTTTTTCTTTTTTTTCTTTTTTTTTTTTTTACTAAACAGTATTTTTCCTTCTTTTATAAACCAGAAAAACTAAACTACAGATAAATTTTCCCTACCTTGAGCTAATGCTGCAGATAGGGTTGACAAAGCTGTACAGCGCAATCAAACATACTTACATCTTAGCTCATTGTACAGGTACAGCCATAATCAAGGCACAAAGATCTTCTACAAGTTATTTCTTTTCAATAAAGTTGTACAAAATAATACATTTTACAGTCTGTACAAGAATAATAATCCAGCAGTAAAATAAAAAATGAGGGGAGGGAGGAAGAAGAAGAAGAAGAAGAAGAGGAGGAGGAAGGGCCGGACTGTGAGGAGCACGGTCCAGGTGATGGTTTCTAGCAGACGGGATCGTCAGTGACAACTGAGAACAGTGTGGGGGAACTCGGCCACCAGAGCCCGAAGGCAGCGCCGCTCACAAGCGTCCGTGGTCGTCCTCAGACCACCACGACCGGGCGAAACCCCCTCCTGACGGGCGGCGTCTGCGCGCTCTGGCTCTGCTGCAGCCTTGTCAGGATTTCCGCTCAAAGCCACGGTACAGTCAGAGAACCGAACCCCAGGGTCTGTCTTCGAGCTCGGGCTGGGACTCGGCACCTTCTTCGCTCTGACGCAGCGAGTGACGCGAAGTGGAGATCAGGGGTTCGAGACTACGCCCACGGCAGCGCTAAATTACCTACAGGTTTCTCTCCCCAATTTTTGTTTTACGTTTTAATTTGTTATCCCCAATTCTTTCAGGTGCTCCACATTCAGGGCTTTTAATTAATTAGTTTTTATTTCTTTTTTTTTTTTTTTCTCTTTTTTGTTAATAACAGTGTTAGGGAATCCTCACGGAAACGGCCTTTTAAGTGTTAGGGGCCATCTCACACTGTCCGAGGGGTACAGAAGCAAGCTTAGAAGTGCTGCTATTGTCCAGCAAGGAGAAAAAGTTGAGGGGTGCAAATCAATGGGAGATTCAAACAGTTCTCGGCCACCCTGTGTGGGCGAGGGTGGCTTCTTTCTTTTTTTTAATAAGGAATAAGGAGTCCAAAACACAGAAAAAAGTGCTCTCCATCACAACAACTCGTATTGGCGAAGGTGCATGCGCTGAATAATGTCCCGACAGTCATTGAAAACCCTCCGGATGTTCTCCGTGTCCACTGCGCAGGTGAAGTGGGGGTAGCAGTAGTGCCGTCCGTCGCCGCTCGCTGTGCTGATTCTCTGCGTAAGGCGAGAGAGAGAGACAGACACCGGGTTAAAACGAACCGACCGGGGGAAAAAACATACTCTCAAAGCTCAGATGCACGAAGGCTAAGACACGCTTGTGGGAGTTGTGTTGAAGTGGCAAAATGCCCACTTTTCCACTCTCACCTGAACCACGACATTTAAAATGATGAGAATTCTCGGGTGAGACGGTGACTGGATACCGGGGAGCGTCAGAGCTGAAGGAGAGCTCAGGGAAGGGCTGTTATTTATACGCAGCTTTGGTGAATTCAGCGACCCCGCTCCTGGTCAGTCTGGCCAGGGAGAAAGTGGGATTTGGGCTCCTCGGACGCGGTCTGATCCCTGCTCTGCACCTCCACAAACCCTCCCTCAAACTTTCATTTTGCTCCGTTGTAAAATGAGTTCACAATTGGATTGCCGTGCTCACCACTGCAGGTGACTGCACTAGTATTTGAAAAAAAATCTATTATAGCTTCAGCTGACCAGTAATGGGAAGGATAACACGTAAAAAACGTTAACATTTTACAGACGATGCATCTTTTGATTAGTCTTTATCTTTACAAATAATGCAGGGAATAAAAATCTGGCCCCATTAATAACAGCAGTTCTCATCATTCTATTGGAGGCCTCTTAACTCTTCCCAGCTCTTGCTATTTAACTGTGAGCTGTGTCAACAAACACACACCCGAAGAGCCGCCAACAAACAGCAGCGGAGCTTTGAACAGAAGAGTGGTTTAAGCAGCGTGGATGTGAAATGTAAACAACACAGAGAGTGACAGCATTTTGCAGCAGCAGAAGGTGCGTAAGAGCTTGTATTTGAGAAGAGCCACGTAAGAAATACTGAAAGAAAGGAAATACTTACAAGAAACTCGTCTCTAATAAAATACTTGGCCCTTGTAACTCTGGGATCCTCACCAGGCTCTGGTGTTGCTGGTTAATAATAAAATAAGTATCTCATTAAAACAGATGGTTTTGGTGACAGCGCCTAAAATCGTAACAACTTCTGTTTTCTGCTCACACACTTTGCAAAACTGACCATGAGATAAACCAAACCGTAACCTATTATTTATTTAAAGCAGTGAGGTTTCAGAACAAAGGGATATTGCGGTGCCCACGGCACCGGGCGTTTGCCAGGAGAGAAGTGACCACAGGAACAGGCCGGGGGCAGGGGGTGGGTGACTGCGCGGGGGCTACGCCGGCAAAGGCACCGAGCTTCGGCAGGATTGAGTTATTAATGTGTTAAATGTACAAAGGACAGGATTCTCTCGTTATTAATACCTAACATTTAACATCACGGTTTGGCTGAAAGACAAGGAATGTTACATCTACCCAAGAGTTTTCATGTCTCAGCTGAAATTACCAAAACCATTACAAATGTGATTTAACAAGGAAATGATAAAATGCCAATAAAACTTAGAAATCTTACCATCATCTGGTGTAGTGTAGCGAGCAAATTCTGGAAAGTAGTCTTCAATTTTAGATTTCCCTGCCAAAACCTTCTCTGCTAGCAAATCTTGTTTATTCAGGAAAAGAATTACTGAAATGGTCCGTAGCCACCTGCAGAGAAGGGGAAGGGAAAGCTGGGATCAGGCGGGAAACAGAGACGAGTCACCGGGCACACCAGCAACGGGGAAAGGTCCCTTTTACACCCGGTCGGTGTGATTCCGGGCGTACGCCCCGGGGTTGGTGCTTTGGTGTGTCACTGGTGTGCTCTCAGCACCGCTCCCGTCCACATCTGAACCACGGCACCGTATGAGCTGCCGTGAGGAAAATGACCTCCCTCCTGGCCAGTGCCCGAGTCCTGGCTACGGTACGGGCCGGCATCACTAATTAACACGATACAAACAGTGAAACTGCCCCACAGACCTGTTGTTCCAGATACTCTTGAAGAGATTTAGTGCTTCTTGAAGCCGATTGGTCTGGTTGTCCTCTCGTATAACCATGTTGTAGCTACTGCTCGCCACCACAAATATGATTGCAGTCACATCTAAACCAAGAAATACCCCCCGGTTAACATCACGCTTCACAAGAAACATCAGGATTCCCCCCCCGCCCCGAAAAAAAAAAACCAAAACATGCAGAGAACTATTTTATAAAACAAACATAAATTCCAATCCTACCATTAAAACACTGGATCCATTTTCGGCGCTCATCTCGCTGCCCTCCAACATCAAACATACTAAGGAAAAAACCACAAATTGAGTCAGAACACATTTTGTGTTTGGGCTTTTCTTCCCCCAAATGCAAACAGAAAATGCATGAAATCTTAGGACTTTCACGTCATAGAAGCTAAAGGGAATGGAGGTTTATGAGAACCCGAACAGGTATCAATGCACCAACACCCGCACACACAGCTCTCATCACAACCAACAGCTGAGGGTATAAATTCTGGCGTATGCACGCTGCAGATTCACCGTCACCCTTAGACACAACGACATTAAAAAAGACCCCACAAGAAGTCATTTGCAGAAACAAGTATCACAGATCTAAACTCAACAAGACCAGACTAAAACTCAGCATTCTATTAAAAAAGGGACAAAATAAGGATACTTACTGAAAATTTACTTTATCCACCTGAAACTTGGTTTCAAAAATTCCTGATGTCAAAACTCTGCATCTGAGAAGATCCTGGAGCAGGAAGGGAAAGTCATGGGTTACACAGATACTGCACAATCCTCCTTGTACCCAGCGGCAGAAATACCCCTTTACCCCACGCTGGCAGAGACGGAGCCGGTCCCCGTGGGGCTGCAGCCAGGGCTCTGATGGTGAACACGCGTGCACACGCGTGGGCGTGCTCAGCAGTTAACATATATGTTGACCAGGGGCTGTCAGGGCCGGGCACAGGGGCCAGTTCCAGCCGGGGGGAGTCACCGGGGTCTGTGAACCGCCCCAGGGAGCCCCAGCCCCTCGGCGCTTGGCCACCAAAACAAGTGTCTAACTCTCAAAACTTTCCATTTTTTCCTTCCAGGGCCTGGCAGTTCAACCACTTAAATCCTACAAGAATTGGGCTTTTCAAAGATAAATTTGAAATCTGCCGTAGAGACCCAGATGATAATGGGAAGTTGTGAGCTACAAACAGTTGAAATTGCTGCAAGTGCTACAAAACCCAAGAGCGCTGGCTTCTCCGCAGAGAGCGCCAGAGCCAGGGGGTCATTCTCCAGCAGCCCCTGAGGGGACGGGCTGCAGAGAGGGCACAGGCCACATAAACCAACTGCAAGCCACCACCCCGAATTCAACTCCAGCCTCTAGAATTTAGGGCTTGAGTTCTGGTGTTCTTCACAATGGGTCTAAGCAGCAGGTAAATCGTAACACTTGCAGAGACACCACCATGTGAGCGGAACAGACCGAAAGAACAATTCTCTGCCCAACAAAAGCTCTGTTCTCAGCACCAGGTACCAAACTGGTCAGTCAAAGTCAAACCCACACAAACTCCAAAGGTTACACCAGGCTGTTCAATCATTAAACACGATGGCTACATTTAACATCAGTTTTCTGACAGTAAATTATTGTTGCCTGGCTATTTTAATACTCGTTTTGAAAGATGTATCTAAACATTGCTCTAACTCATGTTTGAGACAGTTTGAAATTTTGAATGCCCCAGTAAAGAGAAGGAAATTTGGAGAACTGGACTCTGGAGCTCTGTGTCTCTGGAAATCAATACAGGTATGACATTAAAGGAAAAAAAAAAAGAAAAAAAAGGAAGAGAAAAAAGCAGTCACCCACCTTAAGGGGGAAAAAAAAGGGAAGTGATTTGATCATTGCACTCAGGGGCTCTTTTAGGAGAAAGCTGGAACATCCCAGGGGATAAACCCAGCGGGGCCCAGTTACAGCGCACCTGGGGCAGCCAGCGGTCCCCGGTCCCAAACATGAACCGTGAGCACTTACTGTCACCCGCAGAGGTAAAGGAATGTAACTGTTTTACTGAAGTAACTACCTCAATACTCACCTCACTTCAGTAATTACAGTAAGTAAATTGTAAGCACTACGCTTAGTACCATACACTAAGTAAATGCAACTAAAGTCCCTCCTGATGCCCTGAGCCCCCAGTATCAAACTCATTCCTGTTTTGAAGTTTCATATCTGAAAATTAGTTCCTCCAAATTTCAAATACAATAACCTGTATTTTTAGTATTTTGTTTCTTCAAAATAGAATTATTTCAGTGATAAAAATCCTCATTTATAAAAAACTTCATATTTTTAAAAGGATGAATGATTAATTTATACTTGAACAACTTTAAAGATACAAACTGTCCTCTCCCATCAACACTACCTGCAAAAGTTTAGGGACATCAATATGTCTTTTGGTTATTTACCTACAGAAGTATGCCAGATGCTTAACTGCATTATTTATGGCCAGGAAGTTAGGAACATACATGTGATTTTGGACTAGGGATTTGGTCCTAAAAAGATCTTCTGATTATCTCTAATAAAATGAAAACTACAATTCCCATTCCGATAAAAAAGAAGAATCTTCTAACAAAGTTATAGTTACAAAATCTGGTTTCCAGTGGGAGCCAGAGGGCTGAGGGGCCACCAACCACCTCTGCATGGAAGGAAGGTGGGACGGTTGTTCAGCAAAGAGGCAAAACACTGCAAATCCCTCATTCCAAGGGGTCCTGGATCCCAGCAGCTCTTCATTTCACAGCACGTTTACGTGGGTGAACATCATCTCATTTCAAGTGATAAAGTGATTTTTACTGGAATTCTGAATAACTACAGTACATGGCAATACCTGAATTAGTGTCAGATGGCAGTTAGATAATTAGGGAGAGAGTTACCCTCAAAGATGGAGAGATAAACTGCGCAATCTCTTAATGACGCTGTGCTTACCTGGTCGGACGGCGTGTACTCGTTTTGTTTGACGATGTCAATCTTGTCTAGAAAGCTGGGGAAAGGAAAGAAAAAGTGTGACTTGTTGTTCTCCACTTCCAGCAGCCACCCAAGGCCTCGGTGTTTTGGTGGATTTCCACCTGCTCCTGCTCATTCCGTGCTCCATGGGCTGAGGGATGAGGACGTGCATCTCCGGCGGCTCCCAGCAGAGGGCTGGACCCCGGGCTCATTCCCGGTCCCTCGGCTCCTTCCAGCCCCAACTTCAGTTTAGGTCATTTATTCAGATAAATGGTACAATGCAATGCGCTACCACCAGCGGTAAGCAATGGTTCAGATGAATTCCCTACATGTCATTTTCCTGAAAGTAAGGTGCGTATTTTTAAAATTTGATCACCCCCATAATTCATCTAAATAAATGAAATCCCCAGACCCATTTCATGACAAGTTCAGTTAGCGAGAGGGAATACTGACATTCCTGTTAATTGTTGGTACCAGCTTTTCAGTCTACTTTCTGGAGGAGCAGCAGCAGACCAAAAAGAAGTATAAAAAGACAGATTTTATTCCAATTCATTAGGCGTTACCTAACGAGGCCATCCTGGGGTCTTTAAAATCTTTTTAACCATTTAACTGTAGCCTTCTAATTATCCTTCCCTTCAACACCAAGAGCAGAGCCCCCGGGCCCCGACGCGTTCCCTGCCTGTTGGGGTGCTGGGCCCCCCCGGGGTGCCAGCGCTGCCTTTACTGTCATTAGTGCCCATTATTGGGGCAGCAGCAACACTTGTGCAGCCACAGCCCTACCCACAGCCTTAGTGCCAATCACAGCCGTCACACAACAGACTGTATGTCTCCCTTTACGTTCCTGGGCGTTACCTCTCCTTTACGAAGCAGGAACCACCGAGGAAAGGAGCGCTCTGTTCCCCAGCACTAACTGCGGGCACAGGCACCCACCGAAAGGGGGGAAAAGGGGAAAAGCCGGGTCCCAGATTCACAAACCAGAGCCGACCCCCGGGAGGGTCCCAGCCCGGGGTCCCACCGACCCTCAGGGGCTAACGGGGAGCGGGGCAGCAGGAAAAATAACTGTTTCAACAGCGGCTCCGGTGTAATGCCCTTTGCACCAGGATTCAGAGACAAGTTAAAGGTAATTTTTGTTTAGTCTCAGTGATGGAATTTTAAACACATCAAACTGTATCTTAGCAAGCGTGCTCCTAAAAACCTGAGACAGAGCACGGAGATCCGTTTCCATCCCGAACGGGGACCTGGAGACAGATGGACAAGGATAAAATCAATGATAGATTGTGCTCTGCAACTTGCAAACTGGATTTTTTCCTTGTGTCTTCCAGGTTGTGAAGTTGTTTTATTTATTTTTTTTTTAATCCAAAGGAAAAGCAGCAAAGCTCTTTGGTGAGTGCACAGAGGATGTTAAATACGTGTGACGACCACAAATTCCAACTAGTCCCAGCGTTTCCACATGACACCCTCCCCCAAGACCAGGGTTTCGGAACCGTGTGGCACTTCCACAAGCTGGAGGATGCTTGAAAATCGCTCAGCACGTGGCTGGTGAAGCTGGTGAAGCTGCAGAGCTGGTGGGGACCCAGCCCCAGCCCCACAGCCTCGGCAGGAGGCGGGTTTTGCTTTTGCTTTTTGTTTTGTTCTGTTTTTAAACACTCTGCTAATCAGCTTAATGGATTTTGGAAACTGACAATTAGAAAATAACAACAAAATATTGCTAAAACCTGGAACTGAAAGTACAAACCTCTAACTGTTGTTTATGCAGACTATTTTTAGGCCCATGATTTCCTTGAAAAACAGCCGGCAGCGGAGCGGCAGCAGCACGGTACCAGACGGATTCCAGCAGCCGTGTCCATGCCAGGTAAAACAAGCCCGAATGGGATAAACATTTCTTCTTCCCCCCCCAGACAAGCTCCAACACTCGGTAACATCTGACACTGGTGACAAGGCTCCTCAGAAGGAAATCTGTCACCGTCAGACTGACCCAAACCCACCCGCTCCCAGGGAAGAGGGAGACACGTGAGATGAGGCTCCCTCCCGGGCCTTTTCCCACAGCTCTGCTCCCGCAGCCTCAGAAGGGGCTAAGTTTGATTTTTTGCTCAAACATAAAGAAAGGGGATTACTCTTTCAGGTGGTCAACTGAAAAATAACTGTGTCTGTAAGGAGAAAAGAGCAGCAGAAACTCGATCTGGCCCCATACATCTGAAATCGGGAGCGGGAGAGCTCAGAGATCAATGCACCACCTTCAGAGACTCGGGGTCAACCTCTGTCAACAACAAATAATTTATCCAGAAAATTACACCAATAATCGAGTCAGACGAGAACAAAGCCTAATTCCAAATAAAAACAAATTCACCATCATTAAATTCTATTTTTAATTCTCGTTCTGCTCTACCCAAAACTGCCGGGGCTGTGCCCCACGGCAGGTCCCCCCCTGCGGGTCAGCCATCGTTTCATGGGGAGACGGGGAACTGACCTTGGGGAAACAATTAAAATAAAACTGTCAAACCACAAAAACAAATTTTATACTGCGAGCAAGTCCTGCACCAAGTTACAGAGTCAGTTTTTCTCTTCTGTAAAATTTTCCCAGCCATTCCACGAGAAAGCTCTTTTCCAGAAAGCGACTCATTCATCCCGTGTCGCTGCCAGGTCTCACCTCAGGCCAGACTCTGGACACGACTAAATAACAGCATCGGTTCTTGATCTGCAAAATACTGTCACTCGGTATGAGGAGCTTCTGCCTGCGTTACAAAACACTGACACTGCCATGACACGTTAAAGCCTTTAGGTCCTTTGCTGCCAGCGCCGCTGGAGAAGCAGCAGCAGATGGATCCCCAAGATATTAAAATGAAAGGTATTAATAAAAATTTTAAACAATCTGAAATAAAAAAAAGTGCTTGATTTTTGGGTCCCTTTCTTCAGCTTGTTGAAGGAAAAACACAGGTGAAATGTTTCGGCCAGATCTTTGTGAAGAATTTTGCCTTTAGTTTTCGGGGGTGCACTCAGGAGCCAGGTTTCCCCCCAGACACAGCAGCGTTCTGCAGCGCCTGCACCCCGAACCACCGTCACACATCTACCCCCAATTATCTCCAATTTTTTAATAAGCCTATTCTGTCAAACATGTTCCTGTTTTCAGATGAAGATACATGCCAGTTACCCGTTATGCTGGAGCTCCTTCATCCAGAGCGAGGTTTTCCCCTCCGTGGGGTTATTTCCAGAAGGGACCCCCCACTGCCAGCCCGGGAACTGCCCTTTTTCCCACCCAACAGGTAACACTTAAATCCTCCCCCCCCAAGAAACAACCCCACTTGCCCGGGGGGGGGGGGAAATCAGCATTTCCTGACAGCCCCCTCGATAAACACCAACTTGAAATTTTACTCGTTGTGATCCGGCGGAACGGTTGCCAGACAAGACTGGGTTTTGGTTTGTGAAGAGCTTTGTTTCCAGGCTGGGACAGCCCCACAGCACACCTCGCCGTGGAGAGCTTCGCTGCCAGCAGATCATTTTTTTTGGTCAAGTCATAACCTGAATTTGTACACAAAATATCTCTCCTAAGAGACACATTAAGATCTCATCTTTAAGTGTCAGTAAGACACTGCAAATCAAGAATTCAAAATTTCTACCCCAACTAAAGACAGCATTTGTTTATAGCTCCTAACCCTCCGCAGCGGCGCTGGAGCCCCGTGGTTCTGAGGTTTCTTGCCTCTGAAAGCCAGAGGTATTTTACAGCCAGTAAATCACGCTCACGGCTCCCGCTGCCTCCATCCCTGCCCCGCCATCGCACCCCGAATCGCACCCCACGTTAACCCCACTGCTGGGGGGGCACACGGGGAGCACCTTCATTGCCCGGAGCCCCCTGAGTCGGTGGAAATGGAATTTTCATTTCCTCTGAGTCATGTGTTTCTATCAAGATATTACTGAGAATCAATCAGAATATTACTAAGAGAATTATCAAGATTTTAGTAAGAATTAAAGTTGTTTTTACCCTGAGCACCTATAAACCCATCTTTACAATTCAGGTTTTTGTGTCCAAAAATAAATTAGTGTTTGTTTACTGACCTTCCTAAAGACCAAACTCTGCAAATGCCCAGCAGATTTTCATTTCTTTATCTACACCCTCTCAGGACGACAACGCTAACCCAAGGCTCCCTAAAGCAGTTTTAAGCTGAACTTTAACTCAACACCAATAGTGTTGATAAACAAGGGTGTATTTGTTGTTTCTCAGAACAGATCACACTTCACTTCCACTTTATTCCCTTTCCAGTCCTTGCCTTCCCGTTGTTCAGCGAGAGCTCTCTGAAGGCTGAACTGTTGGATAAATTCTCTCTGAACAGCCCACGGCTGCACCGCTCCCCCCGACGGGCCACGGGGCAGGGGACGGGGGCAACCCACCCCTGCGCGGGGCAACCCACCCCTGCGCGGGGCAACCCACCCCTGCACCGGGCAACCCACCCCTGCCACTGCGACACCCCGTTCTTTTACATTTGGGCTCCCCTGTTTGGCGCGGGCAGCAGAACAGCAGGCAAAGTTACAGGAAAGATGCACATGAAAAAAGCAAAGATTCAATCTGCTGGTGTTTATGTTCTCCTGCAAACACGGGCAGTTCCTGAAACCAAACTTGTCAGGCTTTGCCTCAAAATGAAGTTAAAAATCAAAATTGGGACATTAGTAGACTTCTTGTTTTGTCTTTAAAGATATACTGATATTTTCTATCATTCGCAAAGGTGGGTTTTTTATTGTTGCGGGACTCCCAGAGACGTGCCACAAACATGTTACCGGACGACTGAAAATACTCAGAAAGGCACAGCTCGTTTTCCCCCTGAACAGAACTAAAACAAGGAGAGAGAAAAGAATCCATCAAAACCTTTGCAATGACTTTAACTACTTCACAAAGAAAATTAAGGGGGGAAAAAAAAGCTTTCAGAGGCAGGCACAGGGGACTGCACTGTACCGAACCCTGCGATGAGAGCACTATATCCCACGTAACACCCTCTCACACACGGCACTCCTGTAACGAAACTCTGCACGTCCGTTCTCAGACACCAGGACCCCGATCAAACCAGTTTTATATTGGAAATGAACTTCAAACCGTAGCGTAAGTCCCGAACAGAAGTAACCAAAAAACGACTCTTTAGAAAACTTCCCCAAGAAGTCGCAAATCTTTTATTTCCAATTTAAAGTGAGCCGATCGCTACGATTTCCTTATCAGACAGGAAGATGTAAAGCCCCTCTGGAGCCGGGAGTTTAATTAGGGCCGGCGTTGAGGTGCCCGCGCGCCCCCCCGGGGACCTCAGCGCATTCCAGCCGCCGGGAGGCAGAGGGGCACCACGGCCCTCCTTTTGCAGCAAATCATGCGAAAGCTGCAAAGTATGACTCCATGGATCTGGAATCAGCTTGTGGCAATCAAGGTTACAGCTCCTTATATGGAGCGGGGAACATGGAGCGCACGCACGAAATGGGATGTTGGACCCGGGGGGTCTAACGAACTGCAGCCCCCGGGAGGCGCCCCCCCCGCCCCGCAGAGCCCCCTGTCTCGCGCTGCCCCCAGCACAGACCCTGCCCCAGGGCCGGGGGCTAAACCCCCCCACCCCGGGGCCACGGGCACCTTCCAGCCAGACGTGAAGCCCCCCTCGCAACCCCCCCGCCACCGGCACCAGAAACGGGGCGAAGGCGGGAGAAAAAGGCAAGAATCCATTTCCAGAGGTTGTGGCTGTCTCTCTCCCTCCCCCCCGGAGCTGGGCTGGCTCCGAGGATGCACCAACTTTCCCAATCAGTTTTACATTACAGCACAGGCCAGAAATAGCTCCCAGCCGCCTTGGCCTCTAGCACGGTTGCCATGGCAACGGAACCACAGCGCTATAAATAGCTCATCAGCACCAAATCTTGTGAGACACATCTGGAGCAGGGCCAGCCCCGACAAACAAAAATAGGCACAGGCAGTTCCGAGGCCGGAGGAGGGACCGGGGGGCGCGGGGGGGCGCACGGAGAACTATAAAAGTCACTTCATCGCACGCTCAAGGGCCCTGCTCTCTCCTCAGGTCCATTCTTCTTTCTTTTCCCCTCGTCTGCGGCAGAACCCCCTGGTTCCGACCCCGGAACGAGGCAGGCTGTGGCCCGGGGGACGTTAAAATAAGGAAAAACAGAAGAAAAGAGCTTTTCAAAACCTCTCCCTCCCGCTCCCCTCCATGCCCGGCTCCGCAGGGGTTGGAGCGGGTCCCTCCCGGGCTCCTGCTCCTTCCTCCCCCCGGGGGGACACCCCGGCCCCGCCCGTCCCCCCTGCCCCGCAACCCCCCTCAGTGGGGGAGAAAAGGGCGTATTTTTAGCAGGCTCTTGATCAACCCATTCAATTACATCCAAATGATCTGTGTGGGAACAGAATGTTATGTCAAAAATGTTATTCAGCGTATCTGTCAATATTACCCAAGAGAAGGCATCGGTGTAACCCCGACACCCGCCACGTTCTGCCGCCCGTGCCAGCGGCGCGGGGGGACCCGCCGGGGCTGTGAGACTGCCGTTTCACAGCCGGTGTGACACCGCACAGCCAGCCCCCTCCCGCACGCCCCACGGCTCTATGGACACCAGCAGAGGACACCAGAACCCCCACCAGCACTGCAGCCCCAGAGGAGCCCCCCCGCCCCACGGCATCCCTCGGGCCCACAGGGGTATCCCCATCCCTAAACCCTTAGAGTGAGCTCCACCCGGGCTGCGGCCGTACGGAACCCCCTCCCCACATCCAGTCCCTCCCTCCCCACCCGGCAACGACTGCCTCGGAACGCGGCCGCTGGCACAGGCGGATTTTGGAAAATGCACTTTATAATGTGCAACACAGCACAATTCAGGACTTACTGGTTTTTATAAAGATACTCCATGTTAGTTTAAGAGCCTATAATCAACGGCAAGTTTTGATTTGAATTACCTAAAGAAGAGTTATGTACGTATTTTTTTCTTCCTTAAGAAAGCAATTCGCAAATTATTACGAGATCGCCCTTTCTGGCTCAGGTAACCAGCAGGCCTTCTGGTTTTGTCTGGGAGGGAGTGGGGGCTGTGGGGCAGCAAACACCGGGAGGCGAGTCAGGCTGGAGGGGTCCCCAGGGTGGGATGGGACAGGACAGGATGCTGGGATGGGATGCTGGATGGGACGCTGGGATGGGACAGGACAGGATGCTGGATGGGATGCTGGATGGGACAGGACGGGATGCCGGTGCAGACAAAGCCTCCAGGCCCTGCCATTAGCTCTTTGCCCCAGCCTGACGCTGCTCACAGGTCCCTCTCCAGCAACGGCTCCGGGGGATGTCTCCCAAGGAGATGGCTCCTGCTCCTTTCCACTCCCCCCCAGCATTCCAGCCCATGCCCATACTCCACTGCCCGTTTCAGAAGGACCCCCCCTCCCAGCACAGCTCCTGACACAGCCCCCCAGCCCCAGGCAGCCCCCGCTTCACGAACTCCTACCAGGCATTTTCACAACCACCGACCAGACCCCCGCGACCCTCCAACACCATCCCCTGAGGAACCAAACTCCTGCTGCCGGGCCCCCAGCAAGGCTGGTCTCTGCCCCCCCAGCTGCCGCAGCAAGAGCTCTGCACGCTAAAGAGACAATTTTTGATTTTACAGGAGGAATGAAGAGCTGAAGGCTAATACATACCTGTAAGAAAATAACAAACAGTTTCCGTGGTCTTTGCTAACTCTAAAGCCACCACAGAGAACTCACGTATGGCTGATTGCAAACTTCTCTCCCACCCTGCCCCCCCCGAAATACCCATGTTCTTAATACATTTTTTATTGTGCCTGTTTTCTGGAAGGTAGAAAAAGGTCTGGATCTACGAGAAGGTCAGGGGTTTATCTGCTGTAAGCTGTTTGTAACTGTAAGCTGAATCCCAGACTTACGTACAGAGAAACCAGCATCACTGCGTCCCTCGGGGGGACTGAACCTGGAGGGAAACCAGTAATTTTTCAAAATCTATTTACATTCATTAGGTGCAATAGGGAGCTTCTTAGACAGGTTTAAGACTATTTTCTGCTAGCTTAGGCTGAGGAGGCTGCCTAAGTCATTTAGGCAAAACCCAATATGAATAATTCTAATGGAATTAAAGGGTGTTTCTACAGAATATAAATGTGTTTAAAAACTCCCCAACATCTTTGAGTTGCAATCAGCAAATGACTGAATGCTGATTCAATGCTTCAATTTCACATGTCATTTTTAATGTGGCAACAACCTATGCATTTCATCAGTACGCATCCCCTACCGCAGGTTGCTCTGAGAAATTAGAGCAGGTGAGCCCAACGGGAATCCTCTCACTGTGCTGTAACAAAGTCTTGGTATGAACCTTGTCCTCATGGTCTTTAGCTCCCTCCGGTGCCATCCAATCTGCAGAATTCCTTGCAGCTGATAAAGACTATCACGTACATAAAATTTTTAAATGGACAAAATTAGTGACATCACTAATAAATGAAATTTAAAAAGTTAATAATTTAAAATGTTAAAAAAAGCCTATTCCCCTTTGCAAACAGGCAGTAATTTTGACTGCTACCCTGCTCAAAGGACACTCAAATCTTTCATTTCCCACATGACTCTTGCTGCGACAGCTGGGGTCTCCCCAGGACCCCCTGCCCGCACCCCCCCGGCACCTCACAGCACCCGTGCCTGCTCTTCTCGGGGGCATGTCCTCCACCCCTCTTTTATTTTTTAAACGTTCTTTTTCCAACTTGGGAAAAACAACTCCCGGCCCCTGTAAAAGGAGGCACAGAACCCTGTAGAGTAGGGTGGATGGTTGGACTCGATGATCCCGGGGGTCTCTTCCAACCTGGATGATTCTGTGATTCAAAACCTGCCACCTGGGATTAAAGGCACCTGTAAAGGGCACACCTCTCATTCTGCAGTGAGTTGGAATATAAAGTTATTCTTCTTTTTTTCTTCAAAACATTTTCTTGATCATGGAATTTATTACCAGACATACTTAAAAAAATAGTTTTAAAACAAGAAAGTGATAGGGAGCTGCAGTAGCTACTTTATACTGTTAATTTTGAGCAGCAGAGTGACCCTAATCTTTGGCTGCTGCCTCACCTGCCCATACCCGTTCCTTGGGTTCCTGTGCCACACAACCAAACGAAGAAGTCAGATTTAAGTGCGTGTCTCTCCCTGGTACACGTTACATTCAGGCAGATAAAGGGCACAAGAAATCAAGCTTGAAGCCAAATTCAAAGGCAAACAATAAAGGTGACCACAGAAGTCCTGTGGGAGAGCGGTTCACAGGAGTGACCACGCTCCTCAAGAGACGCAGCCTCCGGTCCCCTCAGGAGCACGACACGTCCACAGAGCTGTGGGGCACCGGGGCACGGGTTTGCTCTTGGCTTACATTTTTGCTACTCTTAAAAGGAAAAATCTTATACAGGCCCCCCACCTTCGCTTACTCACGGGCTGTTTGTGATACTAAGACTGAGGTGGCTCGAGAGGGGACACGTCCGTGCGGTCCCTGCGGCCTCAGCACCCTCCTGGCCCCCCCGGCGGCGACGCTGCCCAGAGCCAAGGGCAGGGGCTTCTCCCCCAGCCCCGTCCTTCTCCGCTGGCCACAACCCTCCCTCCCACCGGGCTGAGGAGAGCCTCTGCGCCGAGGCGTGCTGCATGGGGCTCGGTGAGACTTCAACTACTGCCACCTTCTCTGCAAATCTTCACCTCGGTCCCCCGCTCCTGGTGGGAAGGGGGGAGGAGGAAGGCTCTGGCCGTTGGGGTTGTGAAGCGAGCACAGAAGGGTGCCCTCAGCTCCACCGACGCAGGAGCGTGGAACCAACACACAGAGAGGTGGAAAAGAGTTCCACCTCAGCAGGCATTAACCCTGGAACTCCAGAGGTGCCGGTTCATGCTTTTTTATTTTATTGCACTGAAAAGAAAGTATCCCGAGCTACGAATAACAACACGTTTTTGCATCACACGTGGGTGGACTCCACCCCCCCACCCCCAGGGGGGCAGCACAGCGGGGAAGCCCAGGGAAGGAGAAGCCCCACTGAAGAGCCCAAGGTGTGCATTCGAGTGCCAGGAAACTTCCAAATTCCACCGGATGGCTCAAAGCCGCAAGATTCCAGCAAAGGACAGGCATCTTGACCCTCTCTTTGTCTGCAGAGGGCAGTGTCTCATGTTTGCGTTTTAAATGGCTGAAACCCTAAACCTAAATTATTTATTAACAGATTAAAAATTTCCTCTTCTGCACGAAAGGAACATTTAAACAGTCTCAGAAGAGCTGCGCTAAAGCAGACACTCAAGACCATGGGTAGGATTGCCGCAGTGGGCAAGAGGAGGAGGGGTCTCAGGAGGTGTTTCACCGCACGCCACGGGGCCGTGAACCCACCGGGGCTCTGGCCACCCCCGCGCAGCTGCGCTCAGTGCCCAGCTCTGCCGTTCTGCACAGAGACACGACCCTCGCACCAGGAGCACTAAGGGACAGCCCTGCCTCACACAGGGGCACCGGGGTCCCAGCCGTGCCGGGCTCTGGGGACCATGGGGACCTGGCCCACCCACTCACCTACTGCTCCGGTACCTGGAGGAGGAACCAGGCGGTGTAAGAGCGCTGAAGACAATTCCAGGATTTCCATTTGTCGGGCATTACTATAATTAGAGCTTCCGGATCGGGGCTCACCCCGAGCCCAGCGGCAGAGGGAAGGTGAAGGGCCTCGGCTCAGATGGGGAAGTCACAGAGAAAGCTCTGTGCTCCTGGAGAAAGGGAGCCGAGTTCTGACGCTGCTGACACCCCACGGGTGCTTACACACTATGGACAGATGTGAAACACAGCTTTTAATCGCATTTTAACTCCACTTCCTCTACTCAGCAGCTAATTATTAGATGCACCACAAAAAAGAGCACGGAAGTGCAGCGACTGACACAATGCACAGGAATTAATAATAAATTAATAATACGCAACTACCAGATATAGCCATTCTCTGGTTTCTTCTACAGTTTCCAGCCTAGGACATCTCTGCAGCCCCTTGAACCCATGCTGGGGTGATGCTGGGGACTCCGCAGAGCTCCCGGTGCTGCAGCCCCCCCGTCCCAGCGCCCGTCCTGAGCTCCCACCTGGAAAACCCCCTCGGACACACTGGGCAAGGCACACGGCAGGAATCCCAAGGAACAGGCTGGCAGCGAGCGGATCTGACAATTGACAAAGACCCGAGAGACTGGTCAGCCACAGCAGGACGATACCCTGCAGCTAAAGCCAGGCTCCAAGGGAGCGTCGTGGGTACTTCTGCGGATAAGCATATCCTTCATTTTAATGAGGAAAGAAAAACTCCCTCCTTTGAACGAGCCCACTTCCATTTGAGAGACCTGCGATTTATTAGCGCACCTCTGATTTTCTGTTTCTTTGCTTAAGGACAACAGAATGGGGAGGAAAAGAAGAAGAAGAAAAAAAAAGGCTGATCTAATTTACATTCGGGTCACTGACTTTCTTGATTGTGGCACCGAACACCAAGCCTTTAGAAAGGAAAAAGCCCAACCACCCGAGCCCCACGCTGCTCAGCTCCTCCTCCTCCTCAGACCTGCCTTCCCTCTCACCGGTGGGAGCTGCACCAGCCGAGTTACAGTCAAGGAAGAAAATAAACCTTCAGCCAACGTCACAATTGAAAAGTGCAACTTTTCTAACAAAGTACTGATTTCTAAGCATCATATGTGCGGGGAAGCTGCCATACATTTACACAGATATATATGTGTCCAGCTCTCTAAAAATCTATTTTGGCTTTCTGCATGTGCAGCACTAAGCCATTACGATGCTCTGGGGTACGGATGTTGGGAATAAACGTGAAACAGTTCAGAATTTAAAAGATACGCTATTTAAACACAGATACTACAACCTGATTCGCCCTGCGGTGCATGGGTGTATAAAGGCAGCAAACGCTTGTACAGATTCTGGTAATTACAGAGTTTTGTTTCAAAAATGCACAACGTCTCATACAATATAAACACGGTAATTGTCACTTTATCTCACAATCTACACTGGGATTTCAATTATGCACAACAAAGGGACTGCTCATGAGAACTGAGCTGAGAGGGTAAATCGCACCCCTCGTAATAATAGTAACAAGCCTGTGTTCGTTACTGTTTGTTTGTTTTTAAAAGGTATTTGTTGAATTATTACAAAGGTCTCTTACAGACGGGTGAAAAAAGAAAATAGGTCCTGGGTGCGGCCCCGACCTCTCATTTGTGAGCCCATCTGCAGGGAAATCGGTTTCGAATTCTTGACAGCCACGTGGCTTTATCAGAAAACCACAGCCCCGATTCGGGCACCATCAGCAGGACCTCCTTCCAGCCGGCCCAGGAGCGGGCGCCGAGGGAAACAACCGCATTTCCCATGGTCAGGGGAAGCCAGAGCCGAGTGAGGTACCAGCCTCTGCCCGGAGCAGCACAAATCCTGCCTATTTTTAGCTCACAATTCCAATAAGAAAACAGTTGGGAGTCTCATGAAAATATCTTGGTGACAAATGTAATGGACTGAACACTAAAGTTACTATTTTTAAATAAAGTTCCTAATTGTGGTTCAAGACAAGCAGCAATTAAGCAGTAGTGGAGAGACGGCTCCCCAAGCGTCTGGCGGGGCTGGCTCCCATCAGGCTGAAACTGGGAAACGGCTCAACACCTTTCTGATCCTGAGAACTGGTTGAGGGCCAGGCTCGGGCTTTGGTTGGGGGTTTTTCAGTTTAATGAAAGCAGTTCTGCTTTGGCCTGTCCAGTCCTGCCTTGCCCTGTTTTCCCTGCCCATTCCCCGCTCCCCGGGAGCAGGGAATATCTCTGCAGCCGCACGACTCCCATCGCGCCTGGAGAGATGGGAAGGAGACCAGAACCCAGTCACTGTGTCTGACGAGAGCTGGTGGGAAGGAGAAATGACCCCCAACTGCTTGTGCCTTAGAGCAGCAGAGCCCCGGGAGCAGAGGTGGGCAGGAAGGATCAGGCCATGGTGAGGGGTCTCTCCCCTGGCAAAGAGCCCTGGGAGCAGAGAGCAATTCACAGCACCCAGCCTGCCCATAGCTGCAAATTCACCGACGAGCCACAGACATCACAATAAAGTGAGTTATGATCTGACCCCTTCTCCAAGTAGCTCTTTAAAACTAGACATTTTAATTACTGCTTCCCTTGATAACGCACTGCGACAATAATCAGCGTTTTATACTTGTGACCTCACCCAGGACTGTTCCACACCTTATGCTGGAAACAAACTTCTTACAACAAAGGCAGAGAATTAGAGTTGCCATTGAAAACACACAGATCCCATATGAATATCTCCATCTGAACGTGACACAGCAGGGTCCCAGCGTCTGGAATGCCCATCTGGGGAATGTATCATCCGTGCCGGTAAGACAGGAGACCCCCAAATCCACAAAATCACAGAATCACCTAGGTTGGAAGGGACCTTTTAAGATCATCTAGTCCAACCATCCTCTAGATCGTCTAGATCATCATTTAGATCATCTAGTCCAACCATCCAACCATCCTCTCACCCCTTCCGCAAAACCACCTCATCACATCAGGATGCTCGCAATATTGCTTGGCAAAGACCACCCAGCAGCCCCCGGGCACTGGGCCACGCTGGGCGCTCCCTGGGCAGCCCCCCGCTCCATCAGCCCCGCTCTGCGTGTTCGGGGGCTGCCCTCAGCACCCGCGTTCTGGGGAAGGGGAGCCCCCGAGGCACCTCGCGGGGCGCTTGCTGGGCAGGCAGCTTCCAGTCCACATCCCCACAGACACAGGAACCCTCACCTGCCTAACGAATACACCACCATTTGGCTTTATCGGCGGACATCCTTCTCAGAGACTTAGTGTGCCACAACACAATATAGCGAACACAGAATTACATTTAACTGTAACAACTGATTTTTAACACGTTTCAGCTACAAAATCAACGTATAATCTACTAGAGCAATCAGCTCAACGATGGTATTTCGAATCACAAAACCTATCAATGACATCCTGCCTATAAAATCATTCTTAATCACATGTAAAATTAGCTAGTAATTTCAGTTTATTTAGGACTCAGGCACATACTATAAAAAATAACGAATACGCCCCCCCCTCCCACC
>JAOXJK010000005.1:722517-757747 GCA_025774025.1 Xenus cinereus | reverse complement strand
TTGGAGGGGGCTTGGAGCAACCTGGGCTGGTGGGAGGTGTCCCTGCCCAGGGCAGGGGGTGCCACTGGGGGGGCTTTAATGTCCCTTCAACCCAAACCAGTCTGTGATTCTATGACTCTGACATCAGCATTTCCGACCAACAAACAGATCCCTGTGAGACTCACACTCCCAGCTGCTCCCTGCTCAGAGACAGGACACGTTTGCAGAACCTCCTTGCAAAGCTTCCTGTATATAACCATGTCACTTCCAAGAGTGACAAAAACCCTCCTTTTAAAAAAAATGTTAAAAAGCATAATGTTAAATGAACTCATATCGAGACAAAGTTTACACTAAGCAACTCACACTTCAAAAAAATAACAGTTTAAAAAAATTAAAAATTTTACATTTATAAATGTTAACGTTGTTCAGAATTTTCAAGTAATTCACTGAACAAAGAATCCTTTAATATTTAAGAATTTATTCAACTTTAAGAGCAAGAAGGGATTTTTGGAAGCTGGACTGATCTTGAAAGAGAAAAGCCACTTTTCCGCCTTCCATTCGAAGCATGACTTTCTTGTTTTAAAGAGGGACTTCAAAAGGGCAAAGTGTTGAGTACCCAAGACTCTTCTTGGAAAGAACCGACAACTCCACTGCAGTTTGCTCCACTTTCTCTTTTAGCTTCTATTAGCCCTAATGACAGTAACTTGCACAATCAAATTAGAATAGTCCCCACCTGATAAATCTCAGCTACATTTCACACTTTGCCTTTGCTGTATTTTTTTCAGAGTGTGCTCACTAGGTTCATTTCCAGGTATCACTCATGCCAGATTTTACAGGAAGCAGTTTTTGTCAGCTCTCTTGAAAGCTGAATATGATAAAAACAAGTTCAGAATTTCAAAGTGACGTTAACCTCTGAGCAAACATTTTGCCGTTAAAAAACTCTTACTTTGCATATTCTATTATTAAAACCACCACCCCTGCATGACCAAAATTGCCAGAATGGACAAGAACCAGCAAAACTAACAATTAGAAAGCACATTCTGCAAGAAAAGAACGCGATATACTTTACTATAAAATTGAATAAATATTAGAATTATTAAATATTTTTAGAAGGAGACAGCAACGGTATCTTAGAAAAAAAACAACTGTAATTTGTCAGCAATGTTCAAGGTTTATTTTTGGCTCAAGAGCCCATGATGTAGAATTAAGTGTTCCACTAGATGGAGCAGGATGGTAGAGCCATCATGACAGCCATCCCCTTGCTGACCCATGAAAAAGTCAATGCCCAGCAATCCAGGATGAGAAGAATTTTAGCTTTAGAAATTTTTTAGAATTTTAGAATTTGTTCCTCTTCCAAGAAAGGGCAACACCAACCCCCCTCAGCCCTTACCAACACTTGCTTCTTCCCTTCATGGGTGTTGACTACTGACAACCACTAACCAGACACAAACAGGTCACCAAGCACTATCAGAAATTGAACTAGTTTTCTCCCCCCGTTTCTATCAGCTTTACACTAGAAAGACAAAATTTACTGGATAGTTGACATAAATGAGAATCTTGTAGTGTTTTCTATTTTGTAGCAATTAACTTGCAGAAGAATCCGTGCCAAAGGACCAACCATCAGTCCCCTGATGCGAAAGACATCGCTGCTCATCAAACCCCCACCAGAAACAATGGCAACACTTCAAAGAGGCTCACAAAAACTTGGAGCTGCACAAGTCATAGTAAAACCATCTCCCTGGTCTCTTTTCAACCAGAGCTAATTGTTGATTTACCTTTAAGTCTACCCAAACAAAGAACCTCAAAAGTTCTATTTCATCAAAAAGAGATGCGGTAGTAGACAAACTGCCATTGTCCATCATCATGCGAAATGAGAAACCTGCCTTTCCTTGACCATTAAACCTTATTTCAGCTTCTCCAAAAGAAGTAGAGAGAGTATAAGCTATCAAACAACAGTTTTAACCATTAATATTCTAAATTTAAATCCTGCAATTCTTGAGTATACACAACAAGAATAGCAGGAGCAGTCACAATTATCACAAACATCTTGCCATAATGGATTC
This sequence comes from Xenus cinereus, assembly GCA_025774025.1. Classification (NCBI taxonomy): domain Eukaryota; kingdom Metazoa; phylum Chordata; class Aves; order Charadriiformes; family Scolopacidae; genus Xenus; species Xenus cinereus. The sequence goes on along the minus strand of JAOXJK010000005.1, from coordinate 755,705 downwards.
TGAACCCCAGTATATTGCTATATGTGATAAATAACTGCAAACACGCAGCAGTCTCTCATGACAACACTAATTATCACAGGGGTATAAATAGCAGAGGAGAATGAATCAGGCTCGGATCCGTGCGTGAGGGCACACCAGCAGGGACCTGCTGACGGATCACAGGCTGCTGCCCGGGATCGCTGCTGCATCTCTTTTTTTTCAGGGAAATAAACTGCTCTGAAACCAAAAGCTACAAACATGGGCAGGTTTCATCCCAAAGCACCTCCCAGCTTCCTGAACTTACTGCAGTGCCTGAAGCTGTCATTTGGGAAGGAACTGGGTTAAGTGGAAGCAGCAGGAAATTGGGTGTTTGACACAATGCGATTGTCCAGCGCATCAAGGTGTCGCCTCTCATAAGAGATCTGAAAGCATCTGCAAGGGTTTCCATACAGATATTCGTGTCTAACTGAACGCTGGCTTCTCCTACCTCTCTAAAGAACTGATGACTAAGAATTCACCATGTAGCGTACACTCCAAGGTAAGGAAAAGCAAGCATCAGGACCACCCAAATCACGGTCCTGAACATTCAATAGCAAACTGTGTGCGGTGCAGTCAATACAGCAGAAGAGACAATACTTACTACTGCGCACAGTCAATCAGCTGATACTCATTAGATCTCTCGTAGCAGGCCTTCACACCTTCGTCTTGCCAAAGTGTTTTTGTATGTTCATAAAACTCCTGAAAGAGTGAAAATATTATTAGCAACATGGATTATATGTGAAGAGAATTGGCAGATGGTAAGGTAACTGATTCTCAATCATTTTGATTGAGTCCAACTACGTACTGAAAGAAGGGTTAATTGGCATTTTTAACAATCAATGCTATTTGGTACCATTTGTTCTTTAACTCACGATTTCACTGCACGTTATGTTCATGCTGTCAAGATTCTTTTTTGTTTCTTCAATGCAACACTACTTCTCAGTAATTCCTACATCAGGTAGCAAATGTTTAGGTTTTACTTGACTTTCCAAGTTCGTGAGGAACTTTGGGGATTATATGGACATTTGTACCTCGCTGAATTCTGTATCACTTAACTCAAAGTATTTGCAGAATTTTTTCTTTTACAGTGTAGATGGACATTGAGCTACAGAAGAAACAGAGTGATACAAAGCCAGACCATGTTTTCACTCTGTGAACCTTAAAGACAAGGAGCCCGGCTCCACCGGCCGGGGACACAGCGCTGCGGTTCTGCTGAACCTGGAGCACAAGAATTAACCCCAGCAGGAGCCCGTTCCTCATGCCCTTTGGCTCCCCGGGGGGGTGTGTGTGACCTGTAACTGCATTTCTGGACACCAGTCCAACAACCCTGGATGGACTTGGAGCGAACAGTGACCTAAGCACGCAGCTCACCGCGGGCACCGCTCTTACCAACAGCCACGGGCTTCTCCTGCTGGTGTCTCTGAGCTCGGCAAGTGGTTTGGAATCAATACTTTTAGTCTGATTTGAAGTCACTGAGGTAACTTTTTGTTTTGTTTTTAAAAGTGAACTAGATGACTTGTGAGCGCCAAATAGGAGAGCCTGGTGCTGACCCGTTACACAGCTGGAAACCCCAGGTGTTCACCGAGAAAAGCTAGAGCTGGGCCGAGAGCTCATCGTGCTTTGCTCGACGCCTACTGCTGCCACGGACTGACTTTGGAATTAAGACGTAGTAGTTAGTTGCAAAAAACTAGATTTTCCCTCCTCCCCAATACACCTACACTAACCACAACTCTGAAATAGTATTTAAGAAAAAGAATAACATAAGAAATCCTCAGCATCCCATTTGAGTCATGGAACGTAGCCTGGGGCTACTCTCAGGGAAGGCAAGTAAAACCACAAGATTTGCTATATATTTAGGTAAAACAGGGGCTTCAGAGGCCACTAGAAAAAAAATCAAGTTAGCAACAGGGTGGTTGGGTTTTTTTAGTTAAGTAGGTCTAATTTGTATGAGATCTCTAAAAATAATGAGTTAGGAAACAAATTAACCAAAAGTAGCAGGCAAATTTCCTGAAAAGAAATAGCCAGAAAACTAGTCCTTACATGTCTGGTTCTTGTTTCTGTACCACTGATTCATTTGCTGGCACATTCTAATATACCAGACCCTACAGCAGCACTGACACAGGCTTCTCTTGCACCATAAACCAGAACTCCTAACAAAACAGCTAAAATAAACAAATAATATTAAATAACAATTTGGATTGAGATGCCATCCCGCAATACACAAGATTTAAATGTTAGGTTCCAAACGATCCATCGCATTTGCAAAGTGCAGTCATATGATCCATTCTTGCCCTATGCACACTTAAAACTGAAAAAAATATTCAAGTTATGTAATTTTCCATTAAGAAAAACCCCTGCAGTTACACAGCCCCCCTGAGACGCCGTGAGAGCCCCAGCTGAAGCCGAGCACAGCCACAGGAGTCCGGGCGATGGGAGCAGGGCATCCCCGAGGCGAGAGGTGAAGCCTTCCCAGGAATCGTGTCACGACTGTAGCATTTTCTTACCCCCAGACCAGACTCTGCACTTTTCAAAGCGCTGACATGGCCCTAAAGAGGGAGAACACTTTCCCTGTGTAGAACCCCTGGGGAAAGCGATGCCAAGGTAACAAACCTGAGCGAACAGGGCTCGACCTGCCCTGAGCTCGGGCTGGGCTGGGGCATCGCTGGAGTTGGGGGCACAACCCCCCCCCATGGGCTGCGCTGCTGAGAAACTGTAAAGAGCCCTGAGGAAATCCGCTGGCCGGGTCAAAACCCCTCCAGCCGAACCTGGGAAACTGCAGTATCAGGGCCCATGAGTGGTCGATGCCTCATCTCTCGCCATGCCCTAACCCCGCAGTACTTACAAAGTCCTACTTATGTGAAAAGAAACGTATTTCAGTATTAATGTTTTACTTACTGTAAGACACTTTCTCCACCTGCTGAAACCTTCCCAATACGCTGAGTCAACAGAGGACACTTATAACTGGCGGGTGTTCACTGACAGCCATCCACACAGACCCCCAGAGAAATCCCCATCACACCTCCCCACGTACAAGGGATGCCTGGAGAACAGTGCCTTGTTCCAGAAAGATCTTACTGACACAACTCGGGATTAGAGAAGTGGCCATACAGAGTCTAATCAAGTTTAAAAAATCTACTTGTATTAGAAAATTTCAACAAATTGGATAAATGGCAGCAGGTAAACAGTGGTTTTGTTAGACATAAAACCAGAGAAAGTGTTAAAGAACTTGGAAGTTGAGTGTTTTGGTTGTTAAAAAAAAATAAATCCTCAAGAGACACTACAGGCCTGGGAAAAAATAAGGAACCAAGCTCAGCTTTGCAGAGGCATTCTGAAAGGATAAAATATCAGTAGAAAATGAAAGAGAAAAACTGGACATACTGTCTACAAGGTTTTGTTCCCTCCAGATATATAAATACTCAAGAGACTTTTAAAAAAATGTTTATGAAGCAATGTTTTGTAGGCATTAAGATGTTGGCAGGGAAAAACGTTGGCACAGTTCTTGCCACTGTGACACCATGTTCACAGGAACCCTAGCACGGACACGCAACATTACCTGCTCTCTGTAAAGATAATACAGGGTGGATCTGTCCTTAGAACAGCATATTTACTGATTCCAGCAAAAGTCAATGCCATTGAAAAAAACCCCTTACCTACTAAAAGGTGTGTACAACCGTTACACAATGTTGTGGTTAAAGCTGGGATTCAGTGCCCGGGCAAAGTTCACTGTCCCATGGAGCTGCACGTTTCATAAGAAGAGTTTTAAATAGGTCAGCCACTTATAAACCTAATGATTAAAGGTCAAACCCAACCAGCTCCTAACCGTAAAACTGGATCTCAGGGGACATTTGCCTCCCGACGCGTTCAGCGTCCCACAGCAGCAGTGACCACCGGTGGGAAGCCCCTTTCCAACCCCTCCGGGAGGTGGGGACAGACGGACACCCCGTCCCCGGCCGTTCCGCCACATTCCTCTGACACACAGCGAGGTCACAGGACAGAGGGCAGCACCGCGCATTCCAAGATAAACTCCACAGGTTGATTTTCTCCTTCCAGGACAGGCAAATACACGACAAACTGATTTGTTTCTCATTGCTTATACCTAAAATCAAGCGATGGTTATTGCCCGTATGGCCACCCAGAAGGAAACGGATGGCACCTCGTCATCGTCCCCTGGCTGGGCAGGGACACCAGAAGGTGTTAAATTTGTCAAATCAGACAGTTTAATAAGCCACTTACTTGAATAGGGAAACATCTGCATTCCTAATGGTGTGAACAAGTGTTAATTATTGCTTGCTATTTTAGGGCAAATACGCCGATGATATCACAAAGGAAACACATACCTACAAATAGCCCAAGATATTCTCCGGCCCCTGGCGCCCGGCCAGGGCTGAACACCACACCGGGGAGAGGGGGGGCGCTCAGCGCTTCCCACCCCCCGCCAGACCCGTGTCCAGCCAGGACTCGCTCACACCATCAGTAGTTTTTCATGCTCAGACAAGAAGCATGATGCTGCAATATTTTGGGGTTCTCTTACCGTATCTTTACATTTTTAGCAGCACAAATTAAACCGAATGTGGCTGCAGGGAATGGAAAACAGGAAGGCAGTTTTATTTAACAAACGCCAGTGAAGTTTGAACTTCATTCTTCCCCTTTGTTAAGGGTTTCAAAACTCCACAGTATTTGAGAAATGTGCCAAGACACAATTCCATACCCGTAATCTACAAAGTGCCTTTGGTTAAAAGACCTCACTAGCACAATATCACACCATTTCTCTTTTATTTCTACTTTCACGGGAAGTTTAATGCCACAGAAGCTTGTTCTGGCCGTACCAGAGCACTGCTCAGGTTTAATCCTTTCTCACATCACACTCACTGGGGAGGAAGGACTCGCCTTCGGGGACACTGAGACGGAAGTTGGCAGCCGGGGACCCTACTCCCCGTTTCATCAACATTCCTCTGCGATTTTAAACTGAGTAATCAATGGTCCTCTGCTTCTTCAGAGCGTGCGTGTACATGGAAAGAAGGCAGCTCATTAATGGATCAGCACTAGGGGCTCAGTCTTCTCTGCCATCCCGGCTCCCTCGTGGGCAGCAGAGAGGCCAACAGGGGCATTTCGACCAGCAGCTATTGGTGTAGGAAGGTTTAAGGGGCTAAGAAGGAAGGTTTAATAAAACTCTGAGAAATGAATATATAATAAACTTAAAACAAACAGTCAAAGCAAATGGCTGTATTACCTTATGCATTGCTAAGAACAAACGCCACTTCAAATAACAGGTTAAACCCAGGACCGTGCTGCAACTTTGCTGCCCCCTTTCAGGTTGGCAACAAAGAGCCTATTTTTGTCAAAAACTTTCACCAACAAAAAAAAAAGGGTAAAAGATAAAATAGTTCCTCATTCTAAATTCAGATGAATCCCAAGGACAGACCACTAATCATCTTACAACCTTTCTGAAGGGCAGAACCTGCTTTCACAGGCTCCTAACACTGTCTATGTGGAGAAATCAAGCCCACATACACTTACAAGAGACAAATTGAAACTTCTGGGTATTTGCTGCGATTTGCTTTAAGAGTGAAAAGCCAACCAGTTTCCCAGGAGCTTAAGAAATTTAAATTTTCCTGAGACACCGAAGCAGTGCCATGCACTCTCCAAAGGCACATTGAAAGCCCCGACAACCAGCCGGCTCTCCCAGCAGAGACCCCACCAGAGCAGCACCCCAACACCAGGAGCACCCCGAGAGCCCCGTCCAGGCTGCCCTCCAGCCCCTCCAGGGATGGGGCAGCTTTTCACCTCCCCTCAGAACTTCCCCAACTCCCACGGCGCTCCCTGCCGCTCCGGGAACGTCGGGCTCTGCCGGGGGGCTCACACGGGGCTGCGCGTACGAAGGTGACTCCGCACAACTCGGCCCCACTGCAACGTATCGCGTTTGGTACTAACGAAAACCAGCTTTGAATTTAGCACTGCGGGACACAGGTAAGAAGAGCAAAGAGCATTCCACAGAGCCAAAATGTAAGACAGATCACAATATTTTTCATTTTTTTCTTTTTAACCACTTCCACGCCCATCCAAGCTCATCCCTGGCTCATCTGACACAGGATGTAAATTACATTAAAATAACAAAGTCAAGATTTTTTAGAGACACGTTTACCATCACATTTCCATGTCTTTGTACGTTACAGGATTTTTATGCCCAAAGGCACTTTTTATCGTTCGCCCAAAAGGCACGTCCCTGGGGCAATTAGCACCCTTGGGTGTTGCTTCCCCTTCCCACCGCACCCGGCAGAACACCCCCCCAGCCGCGGCGAGGCCGGGCAGGCTCACAGCGAAACTTCATCTCTGCGTACACTGAGATTTTGTGATAGTCTCTTACTGTGATTAAAACCAGAAAATGCTTAAGAATTTCTATATTAAATTTATGCCTATTTCCTGTTTAATTCAGCTGACAGCTCTTCTACTTCAACATAAATTGAATTAATCTGCCCTTGTTCTTCAAGACTGCTCTGAGGAAAACAAAGAAGATGAATCAAGAGAAATTAAGCCACGATTTCTTCAAATGAATTTCTAGAAGTGAACCTGTGACCCTGTAAATACGGTATGGTGGGAATTGACCGGATAAAAATACAAGTATAGAATAAAGCATCAGCATTTACTTCAAATGCTAATCAAATAAATTAATAATAAAACAAAATATAGGGTGGGGATTTGCACCATAAAAACAACCACACTACAGAAAAGATCTGCAGACAATGCCACCGTCTGAGGTCCCGGACTGCCGATTGTCCAATTTAAGGATGGGATTTCACAAGAACTACATGCACACCTCAGTGCAGAGTTCAGTGGGACTTTCCTTTAATTTTCTAGCCAAAAATATCTTCACTTCAGCCACAGGATACGTTTTATTTTACAGCATGTAACAATCCGAAGCAGAAATAAGAGCACCCCCATTTTCCCCTCCCGGGGCAGGAACCCAGTGCAGCACCAAATCCCAAACGCATCCAGAGACTAATCACCACATGGAAATGCAATGCTAATTAGTAAGGCTGCTTAGCTCTTGTATTTCATCTCACTTCTGTTCACAGAAGTCAGAAGGAAGACTGCCTTTTTTTTTTCTTTTTGAAACACACCTGTGCTCATTATTTAGGCTGTGTTTAAATCACGGTGCTGTAACAGCACTGCTCTTCTGACAGACTGGCCTAGGCTGAATACAGGCGTAACAACTTAGGGAATTCCTCCTGTAGAGGTGTCGCTGGTTGACAATTTGCTATTTTCTTCAGAAAAACAGATTCTCAAGCTTTTTCCTACAAATCAAAACTTGGGAAGAAAAGAAACTCTAAACCAAAGTGAAAACTAGGGGAGACTTAACCTGTATTTGAGGAAAAGGGGGACAATAGAAAAATCAACATTCTGACACCGCTAACCTATTTATTGGAAGGGATTTCTTTTCACTGAGCTTCAGCCCGCAGCACCCGAGCTTTAGTTCGGCTGTAACGAGCCCACTGCATTTGCCAGATTATCCTCTTCATTCATACAAATAAAACATTCGTCTCGGGCATTACCCACGTGGAGAAAAAAATCAGAGATTTCAGGAGATTCGTTTGCAAATAAGTTATACATGTTTTAATTTCAAGAAACAGAAATGAAGTCAAGTGGCTGCCTACCTCAGGGTCCCTATACTGAAAGGCTTCAAAAGAACTCTTTAATTAATCTGTGTTCAGGAATTTATTTCTGCCATTAACGGATCAGAAAAACAGCTTTAAGTCCTGTTAAACGCTGATCAGGTAAATTCTATTGGATTATCTAGAAGCCCAACGAGAAGGAGCTGCTCTGCGTAGATAAGATAGTGGAGATTTAAAAAAGTAATTAAAGATTCTTTCAGAGGATCTAGTGTCCCATCACTCTGCTGCACTGCCTGTAACATCCCCATTCCTTTTTGTTAACGACATTAACATTCCCAAGTTAAAAATCCTTCACGTATCCACATTTTCTAGCAGTTTTGCCCCTCAAAATGTTTAAATGTATCTCCAAGATACATGTATTATCACTATTTCAGAGATTGCAGGATATAAAGACCATTAAAAGCACGGAAGCGGCAGTGAGGACAGTGGGGTGACTTGCTCGAAACAGTAAAGCCAGAGTAGACAAGACAGAGCAAGAGCCCCGGACGGGCCACGTCCCCAGACCATTCCCGGCCCCAGGGACCCCGGGGGTGCCCACTCCCCACCCGATTCTGGGACGTTTCAGAGAGCCCCACGGGCAGCGGGTGTCTTTGGCACGGGTGCTGCTGGCACAGCCCTACAGCTCTCCTCCTCCGCCACCCTGCACTGGGCTGGGAATAACGACACGTCCATCGTTCCGCGCATCGGGGGGATTATCTTTGTTCTCTTGCCGACATAATTAAGGAACACTTTTGGCAGCAAAGAGATCCTAGTTCACATCTTTTCTTACTGAGACTATTTTCTCTTGTTATTTTCTTGAAGATGGTGGTGTAAAGCACAGTGTCCCAGTAAAGCGTGTATTAATCTGGTTACACAGAAGATTAAAGAGTAAAATTTACCCCTACAAGGTTTAGCTGTGTGAGAGAAGCACAGAAACAGCTCTAGCACACACTCAGCAAGCTCTCAAATCCACTGCTCAAGCAAACTAACTTTTTTACTTGTTTCTTTCAAAAGCCTCAATGATGGGCATAATTACTTTTATAATTTCTGATCACTTACAAATGTCTTCTCTTTAAAAAAATACTATTTATTTTGATATAATCTTAAAATACAAGCCCAGCTGCAGTAATTACACATGCAATTGTAATTACCAATACATCGACACAGAAAGATTCCTACAATCACCTCGATCATTAAAATTAAATGCTTCAGCTATCTCAGCCGAGCTGGGTTTGATTATCTTGGAGGTTTCCTTACTTCAACTTCCTTTCCCTTTGCTGAAAGTAATCATGCTGGCCAGTGACAACTTAATCGCATGATAAAAACTTAACTTGAATAAAGGCAATAATGGACCTCCTTAAATTATAATCTTTCATAAAAATTGGTACTGTAGTGTTTTAGAAAAGACAGAGTTCTGCTTTCAATTCTTCTCTGGGGAAACCGTGATCTGGGTGATTCTCAGGGCTCACCCAAACCAGCAGGGCAAGACTTTTTTTCCAAGACTTCAGTCATTTAATGTCCTGTCATTTTAGTAAGAATGTTTCCCAATGATGCACATCGAATACTACACGTGGTATTTATCAGTGCTACTCATAATACAGCAAGAGCTTACATCGACCTGCTCTAAGGAAAGGCTGTGCAACAAGCCAGGAATAACAAGGACAGATTTTACCCTCAAAAGAAGCAGAGTATTTTGCAAAACTAAAGCAGAGCAGCGCTCCATTAGCCACGGAGACACCATTCCTCCAGCTATGTCAGAACTCTGCAGTGTGCTGAGGCAGAAAATGCTGCACATAAAACCATGAACTTAGTTGTTTTGCCTAGAATATCACTAATTAGCATTCTCCCCAGGTTCAGCGTGGTTATGTTTATGTTGCCTTTATCAATCCACTTCAGTCACAGTTTTGGGTTCCTTTTTGTATTTCAGAAACTGGCTGTTGAAAACATACAGAAGACAAGGGAAACCGGACCATGGGCTGTAAGAGGGAGACTCTGCTGGGCTCTTGCCAAGGGCACACACAGGATGGTGAAACAACGCGGAAGGACTGCGAAAGGGACCGCAGATTTGATCGACTAAATATTGCAATACTTTAAATCACCGGCATGAGTTTGTGGACAGAATTCCTTTCAGTAAGTACTACCCTTCTCCTTTCCCCATCTGCTACTATTTGTATTCAAGAAATCTAATTGCTTAGTACCAAGCGTGCTGAATTAATAAAACTCCAACTTACTAATTTTTCCATTTCAGAGGGAAGGTTTAACCAACGTGGCACCGTTCCAGCAGTATTTTTAACTCGAGTTGGTTTTTTCTTCTTTTTTTGATACAATATACTTTACACAAGTGACACACATTTCCTATAAGTGAAAAACTGCAAAGCAAACACACGGAGACAAAGCCTACAAAAAGAATTATAATAATATCAGAATACCAAAGCTGCTCCTCAAATCCTAGACATACAGGGCCAGAGCCCTCCACGGCCATCACTCTGCAAAGCTCCTCTGCCTCTCACATAACACCAATTTTCACTGTAAGGAAGCCTAAATTCCAGCTCCGCCTGTACCACAGATAATGATAAACACGCATTTTGGTGTGTGCTTTAAACTTCATTTAAATGACTCCATGTACAGAAGAAGGCTGAGGCCTCATGTTCCAAAGAAGATCTCGTGGCTGGAGAAGTGACACAACCCCAGTGCTGAGTCTGAGCACTGCCTTCCGCAGAGTCTGCTAAATTAATGTTTAGGAAAAAATGAAGGGGCATTTAAAGGGAAGCAAAATGCCCTTGTTTGTTCATAGAGTAGGGTGCCAAGGACTGACAGCCCTAAGGAACACCTCCTCAGCACCTTTCCTCCCTACCTTCATGTTCTTCCTGTGGCAGAGAAGAGCAGCATCAAACACTCTCCTGAGGAAAGCCTGGCTCCCCAACAGCTGAACGGCTTCCCCGTGGAGAAAACAGAAGCAAGCAGGTTCTGCAGCTCAGACCAGACAGCATTACCTACCACTAACATTGCTAAAACCTCCCTCCCTTCTGCATTGACACGCTCTATAGGAAAGGGTTTAGCTGCCAGTTTATTAAATTCTCCCACCACAGTACTGGAGGAGAAAGCAGGTTATAATAGGATATAAGACCTAAGCCTTGCTTAGATATAAAGCGTAACTAGCATAAGGCTATCCTTTCCATTTACAGAAAATTATTTCTTCCTCAAAGTTTTAATTAAACTATAAGAGTCAAAATTATTTTTATAAAGGAACCCAACAAGCACATATTTTTGATACTACGCACTGAGAGTCGGCATCTAGGGACATTCTAGACCTTAATTTGATTTAAAATATGTAATTAAAATGCAGGTTGTTTTCCAGGTACTAAAGGGCTATACCCTGCATTCAGACAAAGAGGAATCAGGTACACACTAGTGTACATCGTCACCGAGGGCGGAGGGAGCCAGCAATACTCCCGCAGAACTAGTGGGTAATGTATATCCAGTCTCAAACCTCAACCCTATAAACATTTACATATGAAACAGTTAATCATGGCAAGGAAGCCAGCCTAAACCTAGATTCAGGGCTTAAAAATTTAACGCAATACCTTTGCTAAGAGAAGAAAAACTAGTTTTATTGGAGCACTGTTGTTCCTGACGTTGTGTGTCACTCAACACATCAAAGACTCTTCAATGAACTTGAAATTATTTACAGGTCTGGTAAGTACATTTCCATTGCACGGGCTTGCTACCACGTATCCTACCAGAGATAATACCTAATGAATAGTAATTTTTTAGTAATTTTTATGTATAGAAACGGTTAATGTAACACATACACACTTGACTTATCCACTTACCGCTACACAATTACCCCTTGCATTCGAGGGGGGGGAATCACTTCATTCCAATTGAATGGAAGAACAAACCTCTCTGAGACAGAAGAGACAAGGAAACCCACGAATTTCAGCAGGAGGTAGGTGGCAGGAACTCTGAGAGCATTGTTAGAGATCACAACCTGAGCTGTCCCAGAACAATGGGAGCGGGGGAGCCGCGGGCACCCGGCCAGCCCCGGAGCTCGCAGGGCGGAGTGCGGAGCCGCTGCCTTTTCTCTCGAATATTCTCCTCAAACTGCCTTCAAAGCACCAGGTTTTTTCTCCCCCAGCAGGAGAGACCATCCACGAGGGGACCAAACATTCCTATGAATAACACTGAATAGGGCCAAAATTTAAGAGGTGTCAAGTTAAAAATCTCAAATCCTCTAACCTATTTAAGAATCTTTAAGATAAAATGACTAATATTACATTGTATGGGCTAGAGAGGAATCACACATCCCCCTCTCCATCAGCCTCTGAGTCTACGATTCTGTGAACCTGTCTGTGCCTGCTGAGCTTTCCAGATTACTGGATCTGGAAACTACAATGCCAGTAGTTCCAATTAATTGCCAATAGCACGACTTCTGCTTGCATACAAAGTTTGTGGGTCAGGTTGTTTGGTTTTTGCTTTTAATAAAGGCTGACTGAGCAGAGAAATTCCCAGAAGCGGCAGCAAAGGTAACTGCCATTGGTTTCACAGACCAGCTTGTTCAATCATGTTTATAAATCCCGTTACGAAAACCTCACAGTGGTGCAAACGATCCCACTCCTGCACTTGCACTTTCCTTTCAAGCACCTGGGACCAACTGCTGCTGGAAACAAAATTCTGGTGTAAATGGACACGATTTTGATCCGCCCTTTGGAGCGGTGCAGGGAGAGCGCAGGCTTGAAACACCCCTGGAAGGCTGCAAGTGTAAGGTACCTCGTGGTCATTAATAAAAGTATCTTCTCAGTGTTTAAGAGTTCAGCGTTTGCAAACTGTATTTTCATGGGCTTCTGCTACTAGTCTGATGGAGGTACAGCACAAATTAATCAGGGTGACTGGGCACCAAATTATACCATCAAACAAATAATTCTGCTTTCTGCGGTTACGCTGGGGCTGCCGGCACTGGGAATGATTAACCCGGGGAGGACCGAGCACCGGGAGCCCTGCATCAGGTCTGGCTGACACAGATCCCTGAGAACGCGCCTGGGTCAGCAAGAAAACTCCACTATTCCTCCAAAAGAGAGAAATACAACATCGCCCAACGCCCGCTCATCATAACCACCCGCTGTGCCCACCTTCACTCTCCGGGGCAGGACCAAGGACACCTGCTGGAGCCATTCCCAAAGAGCAGCTCGCTGCTTTTTGTAAATATTTACTACAGTGCAGTGAAATACAATCATTTGTAAAAAAAGCATGACTGCAGCCAATCTGAGATATTTACTTACCGGTGGGAAATCAAAGTCTATCTGGTTAGCTAAATTTAAGATGTAGTCGATTCGAAACTGGTTCTCTGGGTTGGCTAGTTCAACTGGAGGTGCCAAATTGCCCATCGCGGTCACTATCGTCTGCAAAGAAAACAAGTAATAAATATTGCAGAACGCCTAAATAGCCAGCGTTGAATAGTTAAAAGCAATAGCTCAGAAGTTCACCTCTATAGCTTCTTTAATATTGTTTTTAATATCCTGAATTTTCATTTTCTTCTCCCTGTAATAAAAAAAAAAAACATTATTAAGTTTATACGTCATAAAAGCAGACTATCTTTTTGAAACAGAACACGAACTTCAAAAGTATTTTATCAAAACTGTATTGTGGCTATTGACCAAAGCGCACTTGGTCACTGAATACTTCTGTAGACTTGATTAAACATCTCACATTTTTCTACTTAAACAGTAACCACCTATTTGTGTCCAAGCCAGTATCTAATAATCCTTAAATAAAAACTCACTGCAGTCTTAAGATTAAGACTAAGACCTTCTGCAAAATCAGACTTTGATTCATTTGAATGCAGAACACTACATATAGGTGGAAGTGAGTTAGAAAAGTGTAAACTGGGAACAAGTAGAGAAAAAAGAAATGGTTAAGTTATTAAAAGCAGAAACAAATGGAAGGAGACCAAAGAACCTTGAACAAAAAAATTAAAGCACAGAAATGATGTCATAGCAGAAAAAGCCAGAGCAGAGAACACAACCTGAGAGAGACATTCAAACTAACAGTTTGGGCATAAAATCTAAAATAAATTAATAATTTCTTGCTATACACAGCATAAAACTACTACTTTGACATGAACCAACTTAGACACATAAATACTAAAAAAATCCACCTAAATTGTTGAAGTAACCTTTTAGTCTTCATTAAACTGTTTTTACAGAACGCTTTCATTATCTGTATATATATACCAACTATTTTTAATTTTTTCAATCTCAAAGCTAACATTTTCCAGCACAGCATCCCAGAGACCTGAAACTACCAACACTATGTTTTCTTTTTTTACCCTTTAAAAGGTAGTGCCCACAATTTCAGTTTACAGACCATGGCTCGAAAGCCTCATTTTACTGAGTTAATGAAGCACTCCTATTGCAAAGGCTTTGTATCACTTTTTCCTTCCTATAATTACTCACAACCAACAACCAAAACGAAACCGAAAGCGTATTCACCGACCAGGAACGCAGAGGCACAGCAGGCTTAAAAAAAAAAGTACCGCTTAATGAGCAAGGCAGGCACAGATGGCCAAGGGTGGTGGGATTTTGGTTATCAGATACAAGATTAATGCAACTTCTATAAAAGCCAGGGTGAGGGAACCCCAGCCGTGGTGGCCACACGTCACCACGTGTGAGTGGTGCCCGTCAGAGCCAGCTGGGAAGCAGCGGCAGCCCCAAGCCACCTTTCTGGGGACAACATGGTGTCCACCACGGAGCTCTGCCGAGGCCCTCCCCGACCACCCCACGCTCTCAGGACGCGGGGCCCGGCTGGGCAGTGAGACTTGACGCAGAAAGCAGATAAACCCATCACTAGTGAGATGGAAATTCGGGGGGCCACTCGACCTCCTGGTCTCCCCACAGAGCACCGGTGCCTGGAGAGCAGCAGATTCTGCCACAGGATCTGGCACCGCTGGTGGGAAGAGGGCAGCGAGCCAAGGAAGGCCCAAAGCACTGACCAACGGAAAAGAAATCCGACGGGAGCAGAGAGGAAAAACTGAGGCCTCTTCACCCTCTTCCTTCTCTTCTTCCACGCCTTCTACTGCCCCAGCTCTTGAGACACTCTCCCTTGCACGCTCCCAGACCCACGGTGGGTACCAACACTGTCTCTCCAGCCTGTGCACACACGGCTGCAAAAACATCAGCCACTTGCTGTTTCTAATGATGCCCCTTATTAAAAAAATGCAAATAATGGTATGAGGCAGGAAAGGTTTATCATTGACAGTGTAAGCAATTTCTCTGGCTTCATTTTGCCTCCAATTTTCAGCTGGGTCTTGATCTTCATGAACGTGTATCCAGATTCTGCCCCGTTAAGATCAAAAAGGCACTGATAAAGTTAATCATGATACCAGTATTTGCAAAGGAGTAAGTAAAGAAATAATTCAGTGTTTTTGCTTTGTTTTGGAACATCATTAGAAAGACGTAAGTTTAGAAAGTCTCCTGATTTTCTTAATTTTTTTTTTTTTTTTCATTAAGCAGACTCGTTTACATTCTCCCCCGGCACAGCTGCAGGCGGCTGTCTCACAGCATCGCCCAAGGGCACGGTTCCCCGACCCCCCCACACCCCCCAACGGAACGTGGTACTTTTATTGTAGGTTTCGGTCAAACTTCCCCGATCCTCACACTACCAGCAGCGCTGCAAAGTGACCATGACCGGGGAGCGATGTACAACCCCAAATCAACAAACGGCTTGAGAACCATCATCATCTTTCCAAGAAGCCCCTGGGAGCCCCGCTCCCGGGTGCGTTGCCGAGGCCCCACGGCACGTGGGGGAACCAGGAGTCGAAGGCACCACCTCGCTTTGTGTTTTGTAAGGTTTGCTGAGCACAAGTTTTCCATGACAATGAGATACTTCATTCTTCTGGAACTCAACATGTTCCTCCATAGCCCACCCACCAGCATACGTCCCACTCCAACTCCTCCTTGGGAAGGGGCAGGTGAAGCCCCTTTACCCAACGCAGCGCAGGGACAGCCCCCCCGGAGCATCCTGGCCGGGCTGCACCTCCCGTGCCCAGAAATAACAGAGCTTTGTTTTCCCCAGCCACGAAGACTGAACTTTCATCTTAGAAGCAGACTCGTGGTTTTTTCCCTTGCTCCCGGGTGCTGGCAGGACGGGCAAAGCCCCTCAGAAGATCCCTGGGCTCCCCGGGTGTTTCCCGGGGGGCAGCGGGAGCAGGCGGGGACCAGCACCGGGGCAGGAGGGACCCGCGTCCCCGCAGGCTGCTCCGCGTCTTTAGATGCCACGGGTTAATAAGGGCACATTTTTAATCTTGTTTAAAACTTTTGCTTAGGCTGTGTAGGGTAGGCCAAACAAAGCATTAAACTCTATTAGTTGAGGATTATAAGAAAAATCTCAAATCCTGCTGTTTTCAATATTTAAATGGGCCAAAGCAAAGCTGCGCATAGCTTTCAGGAAAACTAATAAAGTCTATTTTAGGTACTATAAAAAAAGATGACATTTTAATTCAAATAACATGAAATTAGAATGACATAAAAGGTCAGGAAAATCAAATATTCCTTGAAAACAAACCTAATCAGTATTTAGTAAAGAACTTCTCCACCTGTGGCTGAGCTTTACCACTAGAACGGCAACATTTTTACTCAGACTTTATCAAATCTTATGCAATGAACACATTACCAAACAGATTATCAGAAAGCAAACTAATTTAATTGTAATGTTCATTTCTGGTTTACCTTCCAGATAATATGAATAACCATTCTTTGAACTCGGAAAAAAATATTTACAGTTTAAAAAGAACATTCCAGAAGACCAAGGCTTCGGCTCACCCAGTATAAACACCTCATGGCTAGAAAAGTTAAAAAAATACAGTGCTGAAATGAACAGTAAAACCAAAACATGTTAAAGAGTTTAAAAAAAAAAAAAAGAAGAGAAAAAAAAGAAGTAATAAATCCTGTGACACCTTTGTGCCATTAACTGAAATCACCAAAAGCAGAGAAGTCTGGATTTCCTGGCTGCTCATAAGAAGGCACACGTCTCATCACAGCCCCGTTCAACAGGGCTTGGACAAGACCGAAGAGAAAAATACAAAGAACTACCTCGTTTTAAATCAGAATGTAGTATATTACTTCTTTTTTGAGCAAAAAAATAGAGATTTTACGAACAGAAATAAGACGATACCTTCCTTCAAACCCCACAGAGCTAGGATAAGATTGCTAGAAAAAAACCCCAAAACACGCAGAGTGCAAAGAAACAACTATATTTTTTTTCCTTTAGAAGGAAAGATAATATAGCACTATCATTTTAACATAAATCAATTATTCAGGTTAGTGGGGAAACCCTCGCCATGTCTCCCCCAAATCCCCAGATTACACAGAAAACTCCACACTTTAAAATTAGCAATATTTCAGGAACCAAACATTAGACGTGCCACGAAGAACACTGTGAAGAGGCACATTTACTGCTGGGGGAAGCATCATTTCAGTGAAAGTAAAAAGACTTTGATCAGATAATATGCAACATAAAAAGGCTTTTAATGAGGGTAAATTATGATTGTCAATTAATCCCACTATGAACAGGGACTAAAAAAGGAACATGCCCCAGAACATGAATACTTACAACGGGAATTCAAAATACTGGAACGTTCTCTGCACATCGCTGATGGAAACACTACTTTCATTTTGGAAAAATGTCATTTTCTTTCTCAGTTTTTCTTTTAGCATATGACTTTATGTGTGCAGCCTTAGCATAATAAATAATACCACATAATGGTGTGCCAACTGATGGTGTGTATACATTATTTCACCACAAGTGAGCCTGAGAGCAGGTATCAGCCCGGACAGAGAACAGCGACACAGGGACACCCCCTTCAAATGACTGCCTTTGTATTACACAATAGTCCCCCAAAATGGTAAAGCATTCTTTGTTAATTACCTTCCCAATTTTGTGTAGTTATCAGGATGCTGTTGCAAATAACGAGAGCAGAAAGTTTCTCCTTAAACTTGTGCTGCAAAATGTGCACACCTCACGAGTACATCCAGACCACTATAACTGGGTATATTAAAATGTAATTGCACAATGTCAGTACAGAGCATTGGCCTCGGTCTTTACAGAATTGGCTTTATTTTGGGAGCCCCGCTGACACCCACCCTCGCTCCCACTAACACAGCACTATGGAGCCGCACTGCCCCTCGCCTCATCCACTGCCAGAGCCACGGCGAAAATCTTACAAACGATTCATTTGCCTCTGCCTTTGCAGAGAGGAAAGGACGTCGTTGTGTTTCAACACAGGTACGTCCCGGTCTGCTGTCAGGTATCGTCTCCTGCTCGCCCCCAAAAGCCCATCGTGACTGCACGCTGAAAGCACCGTCTGGGAGTGAAAAGCTCAGATTTCAGTTTCATTTTAAAACACAATTTCAGCACGTTGACAGGCAGTCACCCGCTCTACCGGCACGTATGCTTTAGCACAGCTATTCATCTAAATATGGTGCTTTTGATGCAGTGAAACGTGCCCATGGATTTCATAAATATTCCATAAAATCTGCATTAAAATTTGTTTTCTGCACCTTATGGGAGTTACCAAAAACGCAAACAGCGCGACCTGCCAATCCACCTCATAAAAACCCAGCAGCACAGTCGGGAGCTTCTGACACGAGACCACAAGCAAGGAAATTCAATTAAGATTTTGCTACCAATCCACATTACCCAAATTTTGCGGTACTTCACCATTCAGCAGTCAGATAGATCGCTTCAGCAGCCTGGGTTGTTCCGAACAGAACAACATGGCAATTACCTCAGAATCCAACAGCTAGGACGGCAAAAGGGCAGAGGCCAAGTTAGAGGCACTTGAACACAGGGGGAATAAGTGCCCAGAGTACTCTGAGTGACGCTGAAATAATTCATCTTAGACCTAAGACAAAGTCCCACATTTACAGCCAGAGCTGCTAAAATGCAACAGCAAAAACCACTGAGTATCTTTTGCAAATCGAGCTCTCCATTTATATCCCACCACGGAGATACCTCGGTAGTTCTGCCAACTTGAAAGAGATGTTCTGGTTTGTCCCATTCAGGAACACAGAGGACGATCCCGTGCGGGGCCACGGGGTCGGGGCAACCATGCACCAGTGCATCGCACAGCTCTGCCCAGCTTGGACTGGGGAGGGGAGCTACTGGGGTCCTCGCTCACAGCAGAATCGAAAGAAGTCTCTAACCACGTTAACACTTTGTCCTCGGTAACTCCGTCACCTTGCAAGCTGAAATGAAGCCACCTGAAGAGCTCTCATGCCCTGAAGCCCACTCCATGGCCAGTGCCGTGCTGGTACCGCTGCCCACCTCCGCAGGGCATCTCACCCAAAGCAACCGCCCCCGACCCCTCTGGGCACGGGAATGGCTTCCTCCCGCTGCCACCTCCCAGCCCAGCTCCCACTGCACTCTGGAGACCCTTGGGTTTATTTCTTTGAGATTTCGGGTAACGACAAATTGTACCGCCCAGCTACCAAAGATGATTTACTGTTAGAAGAAATAATACTAGAAAAAGAACAGCTGGGAGGATAGACTCGTCACTTTCTCTGCAAATAACAGCTTTTTGAAAACGAATAATCCAACAGGTGGAATAATTTGATCATGACATACTTTGAAAGACAGTTAAAAATTAATTACGTTGTACAGGTCTAGCTGCGATCTAAATGATTTGGGAGAACTTAGCTCAGTTATCCCCTGAAGTAGAACCACCTTCAGACACGCACACGACACAATATATAGAACAGACAATACATATGGGGAGTTCACAAGGTCCCTTCTAAATATTGAAAAAAGCACTCTAAAGTGCTTTACCGTTGCTTTTAAAAATACATTACAATATTTACCTGCATGAGCTATATGCATGTCTTAATATGTGGCCATAAATAGATGAACATACGATAAGAAATCTAAGCGCAGCAATAGCTTTTATTTATGAAATGACAGAATCATTCTCTAAGTTAAAAGGCAAGAAATACAAATTACTGAAGCACTGATTAAAAACAGTTGTCACAACAGAAGTTACTGTCAAGAAATCAAATGTAGACAAGGGAAAGCAGAGATGATGTTATTTTTGATCCCTATTTACATGGGAGCGCTGGGGGCCGGGGAGATGACTGGTTTCTTGTCTTAGGGAACAGCCCCATGACAAAGTTACTGTGAAATGCTAAAAAAGTCACCCCTACATGCACTCCCAATTCCCCCAGCACTGAGGTTTGTTGTACCGTGCCCAGGGTGATCTCCTGGGTGACGCGGCCGAGGGTACCTTCGCTGCCCGACACGATGGTGGCCAGGGCAGGTCCCGATGGAGCTGGGGAGCGGGGTGGTGGCACCCAGGGCTCTGTCCCATACCCCGGGATGTGACACTGAGATGCTGCTCTGGCTCTGGGCCACCTTGGGGCTCCTGGCTTCGCTAATTCCTACACAAAACCAGTTTAACTGGTTTGCAGTCCCTTTATACCTGTAAGTGGCACAAAGAGACCATCACATACCCAGTATTAAGAAGCATAATTCTGCTCCTGCAGCTCCATTTACCTCGGCTAATTAACTAGCAATAGTTTAGGTAAGGTCTGAAAAGAGAAGTGTTCACAAAGAGCTCTGTGATGTACGAGGCTGACAAAGAACCTTTAATTCACATTGTGCAATTAAACACTTTGTGAATTGCAGACTTGGGCTCCAGTTCCTCAGGCACGTGCACAGAGGGTAACACCATTCCCGTTTCCTGCTCTAAGTGCAGGTAATTAAGCGTATTACAATAAAAGGTGTCCCCAAAAGTTTAGTCTTCCCTCTAGACACTCGATACAATAATGATGGAGGTGAGAGTCTTCAGAGCAGGCTTTGTGGTCCTCTCCCGGTACAGAAGGTCGCCTCTCAGAACCAGGAGGATTCGGGTCAAACTTGCTGAATCATCTTGCCTTGTACAACTCAGAATTCTGAGAAAACCATTTCAAACTGCTGTCAGGAAGCACAGAGACATTTTATTTATTTTAGTGCTGTGAATGTGGTGATCATTAATACCAAAAAAAGGAAACGTGAACGTTGGCTTTAAAATCCCAGCAGGTGATGAAGGCAGCACTACTGGGGGTCTTGTTCTCCCCTTAGTTTTCAGGCACTTTTGGAGGACTTCTGTTTAAACTTTGAAACATGGATTTGATGAGCGCCCCATAAATTTCATCTGCTCCGACAGTGTTTTGTAGACGTCCATATTCCAGTAACTTCCTCACCCAGGGTTGGGTACGGAGCTTTCCAAAGAGGGCAATCACGTCCCAGAGCTCCTCAGGGGCTCGCGTGCAAGAACGAGAGGAATAGCTCCCATCAGGGCTAACGACCTCACTGCTCCTCCAGACTAAACCAGCCCGTGGCCGGCCAAGGGCCAACGATGAACGGAAAGCAGCTCTGAAGTAAAAGCGGGTGAACACGGGATGCCAAGGGAGTAGAGCAGAGCCAGCCCAGCAGGATGCACTGCGCTGGGAGGACAGCGGGGACATGGTCAGTGTGAAACATCTCGGGATTTTTTTAGGGATTATGATCTCCATTGTCATCTGAAGCACTTCTGGCATGTGACACTGCAGCCAGGGGAGCTGGAAGGTGCTCGCCTCTAACAAGGCTTTCCCCCGAAGCCCCGGCGCCAGCAGCGACACCCACAGCAGCAGGACAGGGCACGAGGAAACGGAAAAAGGGGAAGGCTCAAATTGTACCACGTGGGGTCCTATGAGAAACAAGGTAAATTCTACAAAATACGTTTCTACAAGCGTTCACTGTAACTTCTGCCTGAATCACCTACTTCTACTCCCACTCCAGCTTTCCAATCTCTTCATTGAATATCACTAAAGGCCACTAAAATACGCAAAGATCTTTGAAAGTGCTCACAGAGCTTTCCAAGCTTTCAGCAGTTACCTCCGAGGATGAAGAGCTGTCAGGTACACACAGCTCCAGCTATAAGCCTTAAAACATTGCCCAAGTGCCCACAAACTCAGCATCATCCCCAGAAGCTAGAGCAGCCCCTACTGATCTTAGCTTTGGGGAAGTTCAAGTTCACAATCATTCTTAACAATGTGCTCTCACCTCTAAGTGGCCATTTCCACTATGCGCTTCATTAAAATCCAGATTTCAACAGAAAGTTAGTTTTGGGAAAAACGTTATACATGCCATGTTTTATGTAAAGCATTAGCACAACATTCCCACTGAAGTCCCCAGACAAACATCCTGTGAAATTTGTCAAGTACTGTTAGATTTCAAGAGTTGTAGTTGTGTATTTATACTTCCAGACAGCATATGAATTTACTACAAACGTGCATGAGAATTGCACCTTTAGAACAGCGGAAATAATATTGGAAGGAGCAAATCTGAAACTGTCCCTTGAAGACACAGTGCAGGGGAGGCAGGTGTAACACAGCCCATGACGAAGCAAGGTGCTGACAACTTTGGCTCTAATCCATCAAAGCACTTAAGTACATGTTTAATTTTAAGCACATGAGTAATTCTATCAACTTTAATAGGGCTACTCATGGTTTAAGTACTGTGATGGATGGGGGCCAGAACACGCAGAGCCTTTAAGGATGCTGCATGGCCCATGTTGGATGGAGAAAAAGTGGCATTCTTCCACTGAAGAATTAAGTTATAAAAGCTTTGGAAACAAAATTTACCATAAGTTGAACACAGGTCTGTTTCTGTAAACAGAGATGGAAGCTATTCCGCAGTCTTTGAAGATAAAAGACAATGGAAGTTCTCAGGCGGAAAATGCCCACGGATCTACAGTTTGCCCGTCTTTTTTCCCCGACAGCTCCGTGTCACGGCTGTACGTCACCTACACCCATCACACCTGGCTTCAGAACGGGGGGGGTCACAGCAGTCTCACACAGAAAAGACCACAAACGTAGCTGCTACTTACACTCCTTAAATAAGATGCAACTAGATGCACTTTGCAGTCGGTGGTGCCGCAGCCTGGAGAGACACAGCCCACACAGCGCCTCGGTGACCGCCTCGACGGCTCCCAGCCCCTCTTGAGAGTCAAGGCTGTACACACACCTCTCGTACACTTTCAGTATGTGGCAGATTCAGATTTCAGTAAAAATATGATTTATTTAAAGTATTTAATACGGTCAATGTTAAAGACGTTAAAACCCCTAAACCCACCGCCCCGGCCCCGCAGCTCTGCCCAGGACAGCCCCTGCTCAGAGGGGACGGGCTGCGTCTCTGAACCGCTCACTACAAAACTCTGCATCTTCTTTTATCTGCATATGGTTCCAAAAATTGTTACCAAGTTTTAGAAAACAGTTTTCTAAAAAAGGAAGAGAATGGAACAATTTGAAAAATCCTCTACAGAGTTTTCCAGGGGGTCAAATCAGTCCCGCTCAATAACGACACACAAGAGTCGGCTAGTTCTATCCCTGCACTTAAGTCAGAAAAGCTCCAGGAAAATTTTAGTTATATCACCATATTGTCCCAAATGTGCACTGAATTTTAACAGCTTCTAATACAACACCAAGTGATATCTGCTCTGAAACAAGCTATGGGGAAGTCAATGTCATATTTCTGTCTCACTGCCAGCCTCCACGCCACGGCAAATGGGGAGGGGGACGGACGGCTCCCTGGGGAGCAAATCTCTCCTGCCAAACGCTTCCAGAATTCCAAATTTTCCTTACTTTAGAGTGGAATAAAATTGAAACTGATTATCATTTGCCTTTCCTTCCCCATCGTACCACACAAGCCAGCCATGGGGTGTAGAACCAGCGCAGCCAGACACCGTCCCGCTTCCCGCGGCGCAGGTCCAGGGCATCAAGGCTGCTCTTCCAGAGGGGGACAAGGAAGGCCAGGCAGGAGCGGCACGTCTAGGTCTGTCTTGATTCCAATGCTCTCTCAGACCTCTCAACTAAAAATGTATTCCCTTCCTGGTTGCTAGCACTCAAAATTTGCTATTGTATAGTTTCTGCTCTCTATTTTTTTTTTTTCTTGCTGGTGAACACACAGCAAGGAGAACACAGAAATAAATAACTTTTGTGTGGATTATGTTTTCTGGGATATCTTCAGCAGGGGAATTATATACTACTACTTATTAGATGGAATTTATAGAAAACGAAATACACTACTAGGGGACTTCAAAATTCCCTTAAATACAATCCAAGAAGAGAACGCTCTGAATCTGTGCTGCAGAGTCTCTAATTTTTGCCAGAATTCTCAGCTTATTAAAACAGTGTGTCTGGTGTGGTTCATCAACACATCTTCTAGTGCTACTACTGTCAACAGTTCTAATAATAATTCTGACAATTTCTAACTTGAAGAGCTTTTTATCACAATTCAGTTTTTTATTATTATTTTTGTATAACAAATGAGTTTGTCTTCTAGTACTTCCCTGTCACTTGTGCACATCTCTCACGGCAGTGCTGCGGGAGAGCATGGGCTTGGGATCCTCAGAGAGGAGGGAAGGGAGGCAACGTGACTACAGCTCCGAAAGGCGACGCACAGTAACTATGACAAAAGTGAGCTTTTCTCCAAAAATCATTCAGGAGGTGAAAGCATCATCTCAGGCTCCTACATACCAGAAGCCAAAAAGCAAAGCAAACCAAAACCCCACCACGGCATCTTTCTTCTCTGAGCGAGCTCCTCAGCATCACACACAGCTCCCAACTAAACAGGGCCTTATTTCAGGTTAGTATGTCCAATGATTTTAATGCAATTTCCTGTCTTTAAAATCAGGAACGTACTTCATCTTGTGAACTTCAGCGTGTCCTCGCAGTATCCAGTCCCACACCAACTGAGCAGGGCTGTTACTCACTGACACACAGTTTGATTCTGTTACAAACTAGAATTCAAAGCAGTTTCTTCTTTATTCAGGACAGTTTTAAAATACTTTTTCCCAAGTCCCAAAGACTGTTCAATGATCTTCCCTTACATCTAGCGCAAGTGTCCGGGAGCAGGTAATCCCCAGCAGAACAAGGCTACCAACATCTCCTGGGAACAGCCCCCAGCTCCGTTACCCAAAGCACTGAGGTTGGATCTGACAGCGGACGCGGAGCCTCCCGGATTAACACCCAGCCTCATGCTCAGGAAGGACAGGTCTGTTCCTGCCAGTCACACAACCGTTCTGCGCAGTAAAAGCAGCTCTATCATGACGTGAGACAATGAGAATTAGAACAAGCAAGGGACTAAAACAGAAAACCTTTTCAGACCATGAAACCGATTGTCCAGAACCACAGCTAACTTGGCAACTGCATATCAGGTGCCAAGGAGACTTTTCCTCCTGGAATTTGACAGTTTCAGGATACATAGGTGATGGTTGTAACAACAGGATGAAACAAAGAAACCCCAACATACCATCAATTAGAGAAGCCAACCAAAAACTGGTCTTCTACCTGGAGTTTGTAACATTACACTCCATTTTCTACCTAGACTAGAAGGCAACATTCAAAACTGAATAACAATCAAGTATCAAGTGTGTAGATAGTTGCTGACAGTACCACAGGGTTCTTCTGAAAGCAGGTCAGGAAGAGAACGCCCCAGAGTTCGGGGCGTATCGGGCAACAGCTGCCTTTGCAGTATCACACCGATTTCTGGAATTGTATTTCAGATGGTATGAATGAAATATTTTCATTTCTTTTCCAGTTTTTGCTCCACCAGAAGCGAAGATGATAGAAGAGACCTATTTGGAAATAAACAGCAAATACTACCAGGCAACAACAGACACCCCCCCTTCCTCCCTTCCAGAGTCACCACCACGTTAAACCCCTCACCGAGACCCCTCGGGCAGCGCCAGGGAGTTTTGTTTCAGGCAAGAAGCTCTTGCGGGTCTGACTTCAGGACACGCTGCCAACTAAAGCACATCAAACCCAGGTATTTTATTCCTAGCCATCTAGGGCTGCATTTCCAGCAAAGTCAGAGCCAATTTACCTGTCAGCTTCTGTAGCGCTGCCTCTGAAATAGCTCTGCTCTGGATTAAGTCAATCTACTTAAAACCGTATTACAAGTTAACTGGCAAAATGTTTTAGTAAAAAAATCCCACACATATTTAATAGGAAAAAAATATCTCTTCCCTCATCAGAGAGGAGCCGCAGGAATGAATCTGAAAACACGACACAGGTTTCCCTTGCCTGAACACCCC
This sequence comes from Xenus cinereus, assembly GCA_025774025.1. Lineage (NCBI taxonomy): Eukaryota > Metazoa > Chordata > Aves > Charadriiformes > Scolopacidae > Xenus > Xenus cinereus. Next base: position 729,935 of record JAOXJK010000005.1, on the reverse strand, counting down.
CTTACGCCCCCTCAGCGACACGGGGCAGACCGGTACTTCCACAGCTCAATTTTGCAGTCCCTTAACTGTGCCACAGGGAGCTGGTTTTAGTTACAAGGGCTTCTGTGACCCCGCGCAGAGCTGGGGGGTTCCTGGGGGTGCTGAGGGGACTCACCCCCACAAACCCCGCTCCCGAGGCACTGCTTTCCAAGCAAGTTTTGTTCACGTTTGCAGAGCAGTTTCTCTACAAGTCTCCCCGTACACAGGTCACTTCCCAGCTCGGCCCTCGGCTCCCTGTGGGGTTATTCCTCCTCGCCCCACAGAGACCGAGCACCCCCAGATCTCTGCCCCGACGTGCCCCCGGTCCCCCAAAGCCCCAGTGCGAGAGGACCTGAGCAACTGCTCCAGGTACCAAACAGGCACCACCAAACACGAAGTTTTTCCCGTTTAAAATACCAATATTAAAACCCTAAACATTTCAAGTAGGACACAAAAAAAAAATTTTGTTTTTCTTAAATCCACTTAGGAAGTGCTGTTTCTTGAAGCAAAGAACGTTCCCCGCAGGCCACAACCTACCGCCACCCGGGGCTCCCCGAGAACCCTGCCTTTATACCGGGAGGTGCGTCTGACCAGGGAGGTACCGTTTAGAGCCAGGAAGGTTCATCAATATTTTGGACAAACATTTTGGATCCAACTTAGCGCCTTCTCCGATGCAGCACAAATTAACTGCAAAAATTCCAAGCAGCTCTTGTTGAGAGGTCTGGAAGTCACAACGGACACAGCGAAGAAACTTTCACTTCACTGCACTCAACATCTCCATGTATTTGGACCCAACCAGTAAAAAGAATGACCTTTTACTGAGCTTAAAATTGGAAATTAATTATACCTGGATAAGCACATTTAGTATCATTTCCCCTGATAAAAGGGAAGTTATACTGCTGTAATTTAAGTCAAACTATGACAATGACACAATTGTCATGTCCTGGCTCCGACCTGCCATTTCTAAACGGTAACAAAAAAGTAAAAGATACAGTTCCTAGTGACAGTATATAATAAATTAGAGTATCAGGCTAGAAGAGTTATATGAGAAACGATTTGCTGATACCTGGCACAGCAGATAGAGTACCCGGCACTCTGCCGTAACGTCCCATTACTGTCACAGCACAGGGTCCTTTAAACATTAATAATACTGTTTAAGTAGGAAACTTGTACACAGGTGAAGAAAATAGGAAACCTATACACAGTTGAAGACTCTTTAGATTATTCAAGTACTAATCTTTTCAAAGAAACAGAAAACCATACTGAATGTGACTTAACTTCTTGTTCTGAATCTCCCTTCTCAGAGTTCCCGAGGAGCCAGTGGCAGACCCTGGCAGAGGCCTGACGAGGAATCACTGCGAACCTTTCTCTCACACTTTTTCCCTAATCCTAAGTGCCGTTTCTGACACACGATCCTGGGCGACACAAACTGTGGGGCTCACCTGGCGTGGTGCAAATTCTTAGAAATTCTCGTCCTAGAAATTTCAGCAGACCAAGATGGTTTTGCCACTATGTTACAGAAAATGTCTGCTTAGAACCATTAATTTGATTAAAACTTTTTTTAAAAATTGGAAACTCATCAGTATCTGTAAGATTCTAAACAGATGTATAAACCAGACCAGGCAAACCACTTCTTCATTTAAACGAGGGACGCCTGGGAGACCAGGCCGGCTCCATCCGTGTGCCCGGGGGACAGCCGGAGGAGCAGGACCCGGCTGAGCCCGCGGCAGAAGGATGGGCACCGGGGCTCCCACGGACCGTGCTCTGTCCAGGTGTGCCCCAGGCACCGGGAGGAGAAGGGCAAGAACCACCCGCTTTAGTCATCGTGAACACACAGCCAGAAAGGCGAGACCTTCCTCCAAAATGTTTAACATGCACAATTACAAAATCTCTTTCTCCGCAAAAAGCTGAACAGAAAGAGAAAGCAAGTTTACTCCCACAAGCCACAAGAGCGTGTTTTCAACACACGCAAACAACACGCAGAAATGCCCCGTGACTCTGCTACCTGGGAATGGGACACCAGCACAGACCTACCCGCGCACAAGGACACTCGGGGGCATCGCCGTCCCGCAGGGATGGGGCAAGAGCAGCAGCAGCTCAGGCCTCCCGCAGGACACGGCACGACCAGCGGCACACGCTGCGCCTGCCACGTACGTTTATGAAATGTTTAAGTCGTGCTGTTTTAGTAGGTTATTAATAGCTGGTGTTGGCAGAGAAAAGCTTCGTTTCTCTAAAAACATAAATCATGTAAACCTAGTCATAAACATTTTTATGAGTAGGTTTTTTTTTATAAAGCACTGTCCTGACATGAGCTAGTCAATCCTCAGCCTTTCCTAAGTATTAAAGTACATCCAAGGTGTGGCATCGTATCAGTTCACCCTCCGTAGCAGTTGCACTTACACAATTAGAGCAAATTCTCTGCCAGCTTCATCGCTGGAGACCAGGAACCTGTGACAACGCCGGGTGTTACCGAGGGACCCTGAGGGAGAAGTCCCAGTGGACAACTCAGTCTGAGCGGTGTAACTACAAATTAAGTCACTGCAGGGAAAAAAAAAAATTAAATTAACCATTTTCACACTACATGACCATTATAGAATCCACGAGGTGTGAAGGCAGCGAGAGCGCTCTGTCTCGAGCACCGTGCCTCGGACACCACTTCTAACACTGGCCCGACCTAACGATGCATTTATCCTTTCTCCATTAGGAATCGATAAAAAAGAAGAGGGGGGAGAACAAGTAACTGGGTAATAATTTCACCTTGGGCAATCAACATTCATATGCAGCATTAATATTCAGGAAATGCCCCAAGTCTCAATCATTAATGATTAAGTATCACCACACCCTGGAATATTTTACTACATATCTGTATTGACATCATGAGATCCAAACTTCAAACGTAATTGCTTGCTGTTTTAAAGATCTTCTTGGAATTGAGGGACACTGCTACAGCAGCGTATCTGAACCCCACCTCTGTGCTAAAACAGGCAGCTCAATTAAAAAAGCTGTAGTTTCCACGTCCGACTCCGCCAACAGTTTGAAGACACGGTAGGTCATTTTTAAATATAAACAGACACTTTTGCAAAATCGCATTTAGAAGATTTAAACCTTAGACCAAGTGGGAGTCCTTGTATTTCAGAAGAGGTCCTTTATCACCTCACCTCACTCGGCATCATACGCCCGCCACACAACTTCCCAACAGCGGTACAGCCTCCAGAGCAGGCACAGCCCGGCTTTTAGTGAGCACTGAGCACCCCCCGGGGGGCCGCTGAGCCCTGCGGGGGGGTCCCGACATCGGCAGCTTCGGAATGGGGGTTAATCCCTCCTTCCAGCAGCGCCAGGCGCACGGGATGGCAGCCCATGCCCTGCCAAGTGCAAGGGGCTCTGCAGCTGCCTTCCTTCCACCAGACCCCCGTTCGCTAGATTTCCTCCTCAGCATTCACAGAGCCTCGGGAAGTCCAGCGACACACAACTCCATCGGACTCACTTCTGTAACACTTCCAAATGAAGCTTCTTAAAAATCTAATCCAAGAAGTAAAGACTTCAATGTTTAAATGTTTACCACCTTTTGGAATATTATTATTTGTGAAGACACTGAAGAGAAACCTGAAATAAGCGATGTATTTACTTTCATTTTGCAAAAAAGGACATTTATTTTTGCAACACAGATGTTCTCCACAAAGTAACCGGGTGTCCTTTTTCTCTTGAAATGAAAGCTAGACAAAAAGAGAAAAGCAACAAGCAAACCGTGAACACTATCACGGTAGATGACACATTTGCTTGAAAACCTGAAGTTTAAGGCAGCGCAGGCCCACTGAGCACCACTCCACACACACCTCCACACAAAGGGTTAAGGTCCAGCAGGCAGAGATAACTGTCACAGATAACAACAGGGAGAGCTCAATCCATTGGTAGAAGGATTACAGTGCAGTTTTATTATTGCCTCCAACACTTTTACTGATGTGCTTATTACTTTTTTTATAGCGTATTGCTCTTGAGCAACCAGTTTATAATATTTACCCGTTTAAATCTAGGTATACAGGCAATACATATATATAAAAAAGGGCAACCGGAGTTTACACGGCAATCCTGGTGCCGCAGCGAGCCCATCACACACCTACAGCAATTACACTCATCTTGCACGGACAAACCTCCCCATGAGCCCAGAGGCAACAGGCAGCTCCCCAAATCCACGTGCTTCACGCATTACAGAAAAGCATGAACTGGGACTGGGCTTTTTCTCTTAGAAGATGAGGATAAAAATACCACCACTACAAACAGGTTTTGTATACACATCACACACACAGACTACTTTTCTGTCTCTAAATTACCTCTATTAGCTGCAGTATGTCAAAAGAAATTTTAGTCCAACACAAATAAACCTTAGATGTTGAACGTGGTAAAAACACTACATAACACTGGCATGTTTCTTCATTATGTTTTAAACGTTTCCACGCATAGTTCTTTTGTGTGCCTTCATTAATTCAATTTATCCTCAAGTCTAGAATCATCTAGTATTTAGTTCTTACAATAAAAGCAACAAGTAACCCACCACCAGCGGACCCAACCTCACGGCAACTGCAGCGGGCGAGTGCCCCTTCGTACCGCTCTCGCCCAGAAGCCGACAGGCCTGTTTCCGAGCCACCGCCGTCAGAAAAGATGAGTGGGAAGGAAAGCATTAAACCGGGATGGACCCAAAACTCGTGGGAACAGCCCGATTCACAACTCAGTGATTCCAGACAAACTGCGACCGATCTTTGCTGCTCAGATTTCAGGGGGGAGACAGAACATAAAAATTTAAGCTCTAACTTACTGCATTACAGCATTATCCAGTAATAAAGGACCCACACACCCTCTATCACACTTCTAGTTCGGAAGGCCTTCCAGGTGACCAATATTTTAATGAAACTCAGCACACTGCAGGTGCACCCGCGGGGAATGAACGGACAGTGCCAGCAAACACACCAACCACCCCCCCGACGCCCCGGGTGATCTGCCGCCCAACCAGAAACACAGCCCAGGTCAGAGACAGAAATACAAAATATACCGAACTAACTCCTGCCCTCTTGGGACTCCGTCCTGCCCTCTGCTCAATGCGCTTCACTCACTGAAAGGGAAAAAAATAGTCTTTATTTAATAATCTTATGATTGCTTGATTAGTGCTTGGAAAATAAAAAGCACCATTTAAGAGCTACATATTATTAGCTTTTTCAGAGCATCAGCTCCAAACTCGCCACTCCCCATTTCCTTCTCCCATAACTCTTTTCATTCATGTCATCAGGAGGCATCTTATTTTCAGCAATGACTACTCACTTCACTTATATTTTTTTTTAAAAATGCTGCTGGATGTGCAGAACTGCTGTTGAGGTTGCTTGGCAACCAGTGAGCCGTACCAGAAAGAGAGATAAGGTCCAGAATGAATGGAATTGAAGAGAACTATATTTGGTTTCATTAAGAGATACTAATGCACTCAAACCATACCAATTTGAATTCTCCACACTAAGGTGAAATTTTGCTATTTCTTTCAAAATACAGACATCCATAATGGCAGAGCCCCACTAAATCCATTAAGCCACCTCCTCAGGCACACTCGTGGCCGCCTGCTCACAAGAGGCTTCAGAGGCAGGGCTTCCACCCGGGCTGGCAGCTTGTACCCCCAGGAACCACCAGGTAACACACACACTTTGTAGGTATTTTGGAGAATTTCAGGCCAGAGAGGACAGTCGAATACCCGGCGCCCCAGAAGCCACCATACTTTTCCATAGACTTTAGTATCAACCTGAAATTTCAAGTGAAACAATTTTTGCTGAAGGTCACAATTTGAAACAAGATGAGACTGGGCACCCGAGACTCCCGCAGCGGCAGGGAAGCGATTACAAAAAGTCTGCCCTAATAATTCAAGGAGGTCAAAAAAGCCTTTTGCAGCTGAAGATGGAAACGGGCCGTCCCCAGTGAAAGAGTTTCTGTCTCAAGCTCTTCAACTCACTTTATCTGGACCATGTGAGTGAGAACCAAGCAGTCTGGCACAAAAGAGGATGCTCTCCCATCCCCGCAGACCCTGCCCAAGGTGTGGTGCTTCAGAAGGAACTGAAAACAGAGACAAAACCCAACTAACAAACCACCTGATGGGAAAAACAAACCCAAAGTCAGCCCCCGCACCCCCCACCTCTCTGATGCCTGCGGGCAAGCACAGGTTTCCAGGCTTCAGATGCCAACACAGAATTGCATGTACCCTAATGGTGTTCAGGGTAATAAAAGCCAAAAAAAGCAGCTCAGAGTCGGGACAGAAGCGGGTGCCTCGGCCCTGGAGCTGGCTCCGGGCTGCCCTGGCCGGGGTGGCCACCACCAGCTCGCACGCTCGCCACGGGGAAGCTCCGTCTCCAGAAGCTGGAGGGAAATACAGTTTAAAAATAAACCTGTCCTTCCCCAAGCGCCTAAATGAGGCTTCCTCATCCCCAACAGATTATTTCAATTAAAGTACCTCTAACGCCAAGGAAGCGAATCTCGGGCCTGGCACGGTACCTCTACGTGGCTGAATCCGCGCTGGGACACCCCATGTCCAAGCCTGGCACGGCTCCTGCCACGCTCCTCACCGTCCTCTCAGCAACTCCACGTCCTTCACCACGCGAAGACACCAGCATGGGATATATTACTTTACTAACACTCTTAGCAGTGTTGGAAGCCCATTTTATTACTTATGTTTCACTTTCCCTATTTTTAGGCAGCCCAGCCTGCATTTGTCTTTTTGCCACAAAAAAAGCATACTAAGATAATTAACTCACTGACTTTCAAGTCCTTTTCCAATTTTACAGATACAATCTTCACCCTGACTCCCGTGAGACCGTCTCACAGTTCGCTGTGTTAAAGCAACTTTATGAAGCACAACCCGTTACTGTGCTCACCTGAGGCAGCACCTCCGCGGCGGCCAGTCACGGGGGCTGCCCTGGGAGACCCACCAGTGAGCTTTGACATCCCCCCAACAGAGGCACCCTCAGCTCCACACAGTGCAATTTTGAAAAACAAAATATAACGTGATGCTACACCAAGCAGCAGAAGAAAGCTGCTGATGCCAAACCAGTCAATCTTATCAGAGCTATAGTCTTTCCAAAAAGGCAGAGGTTCACTCAACAAGATCTCGCTATACGTGAAGATACGCTGAGCATTAATGATCTCAGCTGATTCCAGTTAAGCCCAAAAAGAAGTAATTTTTTTTAATTTGACAAGCAAAGTTTTATTCTGGGACTGAACTGGGTTAATTTTCCATTTATGTCTAAGGCAGATAAACCTAGTAGGCCTTTTTTTTTTTTTTAATAACATGTACCTATTAATTATTACTTATGGACACCATCTAAGACTATCATTTCTGTCTACTTTTCCTTCCCCCTTCCCCCCGCCCCAAAATG
>JAOXJK010000005.1:709026-722417 GCA_025774025.1 Xenus cinereus | reverse complement strand
TCACCTTCCTTCCCCCTTCCCCCCCCGCCTTTCGGGCAACTCTTTTTATGTTTCCAAAGTATGAATTAAATCATAAGTTAAAAAGCCAGGCAGTATGTTGCCTATATTATTTCAAAGTGTTTTTTCTGACTCCCTAGAATCGTGCAAAATAAGCAGAAACACTTACTAAACTCAGTCTTTTTCACTTTTTCTAGCCCCTTACTTCCAGTGGTGCCACAGAGACACCGAGGTAACAGAACGCCACAAAGTTCTTTGGTGACAAACATAAGGAAAGCAAACATTCGATTGCGTAAGATGCAATTACATAAAATGAAGACCATCCAATTAAGTGAAGGCAAAACACAGGCAGAACAGAGCACCCTGAATTCCCAAAGGTTTGGTGAAACTGGAGTCCAGTGACACAGCTCCCTCCCATTTTCAGTTCCAAAACCTAAAAGGCCAAATAGTTACATGTGCAATTTTTAAGTGTCTGATGTGTAAGTTATGGAACGTATTTTTATCTACAATGTTCAGCCTAAGCAGAATGTGTTCCTATGAGTAACTATTTTGGAACAACATTAATCATTTTTACATACCAAAAGTAAAAGGTTGCATCTAATTTCCAGGCATCTATTTCAGTTTGCTTCAAAACCCAGGACTGACAACTCAGTAACTTCCTACTCTGTAGAAATTCAACAAAAAACCCAAACAGCCCCAGTCAAGTAAATCTCCCAGAAAGCTGTATAACATGCCTGCTGTAAAATACAAAGTACCAGAAACATTTAACTTAAAATTCTTACCAACACTGAGCTCTGCAACTGTTCTGCCAACTACCCGGAGGCGCGGGAAGCGCGGGCCGGGGTGGGAGAAGGGGAGCACACGGACGGGGCTGGGACACGGCGCTATCAGCCTTCCCCAGAACTCCAGGACCTCGCCAAGCTTCTCTGCTTTCCCTTTTCTCACTCATTTAAGGAAAAAAAAAAGTTCCTCAGCTTTGCATTGTGCTTACAGTTTTTTTTCATGAATAATGCAGTGCTATTTATTTCAGAAAAGTAAAAAAAAAAAAAAAGTAATTAATAAAATCTTTTTAGCAAATAGCTATGTCCTTGTGATTATTATCTTTTGCTTATTTTTTAAAAAAGTTATTACAACGTTAAGTTTCCGTCTTTATCTTAAATGGTCTTAAACTGTTAAAGGCAACACAAAATATGTGAAGTCATGCCAGTTGCTGTTATGCAATTAAATTAAAATTCATGAAACCAATTAGTTTAATTTTTCCACAGTAATGCCATATTAAATCAAATTTAACTAGCATATTTATTTTTGAGTTATTTAAATTATCATCATTAAGACAGGTATACAGGTTTCTGAACTTACTGTGCTAAGTGGCCCACTACACATTCTTGCCTATTAAAAAAAAAATAATAATCAAGCAAGAGATGAGCAAGGCATCCTTTCTCATTGCAAACTTCGGGAAGAAACCTACTTTGCTGACACCCATTTATCTCCTTCCAACATTTTCTAATTAACATGAACACCGATATTACATAGGTAATTGTATCGGTGAAAGGGAATAAAAACGCCTTAACCTGAGGGAAACAGAAGTGCATCCGTGGTCAGGAGGAGGGCCCGACGGCGAGTCCCCCCAGCCCCGGCTCACGGCGAGGTGTCCCCTGGGACCCCACCAGCTCTCCCAGGGGAAGCAGCCTCCTCCTGCCCCTCCACCAGCCCCGCTCCGGGAGGCCGCAGGGCTGCCGCTGGGAGAGATCGTTACTCTCTGGGCCCCGAACTAAAAAGACAAGTGAACACAATGACTTATTAAACAGCCCTTGGAGAATAGTGGCAGCAACAGTGGAGAAGGTCTCCAGCCTCCTCGCGCTTTTGTAATAGCAAACACCTCAAAAGAGAACATCTCATCGAGACATTCCACTACCACATTCCTCAAAAAGCGGGTAATTTTGCCCCTTAGCTGTCAGAAACATACCTCAATGTATTGCTGTTTCTAAGTAAGCAAGCTGAGCTGTAAACAGTAATTCTAATTAACTGCATGTTTACATTAGAGTACAGTTGCAGAAATAAACATTAAAAGCTGGTGCAGCTACACTTGCACTGTATCCCAAATACTCGTGCATTTACTGGGAACTCAAGATCCAATCGCCAAAGGAAAATAGAGGGCATATTATTTTCAACATCAGGATTCAAGTTACATTAAAAAAAAACAAAACCCTCATGAGTGGAAATTCCTTCATTTCAACTTGAGAGCTCTGAATGACCAAGATCAAGCTGAACAGTTTCTGTATCTCAGCTCGTCATCAGAGATGGGACTCGGACAACTCTGATATACAAACGCATGATATAGCTAAAAATAAAGAGATAAATTTGCCTGCTGGATTATACTTCAAAGCATTAGCTATGCCTGCCTTGATCTAGGAGACACTTGGGAAGGATGCTTACAAAACTGGAACAAAAGTAGTGTTTTTCATGTTGGAAAAAAAAAATAAATAAAAAAAGATGCCTCGGATCGGCCAGACCTGGCTCTTGCTGACCGTGCCCCATGGGGACCATCACCATCCCAAGGAACAGGCACCTACACCCGGATCCAGAGTGCTAGAAGGAGCTGAGAAAGGCACTGCATTTATTAATAATAAATTATGGCTTATATATACACAAACACACTAGGTTTTAACATAATGAAACTGAAAGAAATCCCCCAGCTGGAATGACTGGCACCAGCTAAAAGGCAGCTGGGGAATGAGCAAGGGGAACCTTCAGGGACTGCGGGAACATGAAGGTATAGCTTCAGTACCAGAAAGGTATTCCAGGGGCTTAGGATGTTCAAGCATGCTGTTCATACATAAAGAAACTCAAGTAACATCTGGACAAATTAGTAAAACCATTTTTTTACTGGGAAAATCAGAGTACTGCCCAGTCTGCCCATGAGAATATATGGGACAAGAAGAAACCCAGTGAGATTCTGTAACAGGGGCTAGAGAAAAGGTGATCACTCCACAGGTCCACGTCTTGAGAGGAGCCGGGGTAACCCAAATCCACCGAATTGTTTTTCCGAAAGGACAGTAAAGTGTGGAATACAGATATATACTTAATATTCTCTGCACAGTTATATTATTGAAGTTATCTAAGGGGTTTTTTGGGGGGGTGTTTAATATAGTTTGTGATTTATTAAATAATAAGTTGAGTAGCATACGTACTAGTAGATGTTTGCTTAAGATCAGAAAATGAAGAAAAGCACACCACTTCCACTTTAACTCATCAATGTGCAGAGTAAAAATATTCCAAAAAATATTTGGAGTGAATTGAGGAAGAGCAGGGCTCTTTTTAGCTGTTTTCTCTCAGTCTCACTCTCTCTTAGATACTGTTGTCCAACTTCAACCAAACCCAAAGGGGGGTTCCTGTTGCAGAGGTTAATTTCCAGAAATGAAAGTCAGAGGCTGAGTAGAAGAGACCAAATCAGTGCAGCGGTGAGAAGCAGGAGGAGTTGGTGTAGCCCCACAGCAGCCCCAGCACAAGCTGACTTCTGTCCAGGCAGGAGGACAAACCGAGAAAAGGAAGATAAAGGGCAGGAGGATGCAGGAGGACGTAGGGGATCCTCGGGGCTGTGGCCGAGGAGGAGCAGCGCGTCGGCAGGAGACGCGGAGGACAGCCCGGGTACCACGGGGGGAACCGCGGGTGCTGCAGGGGACCGGGAGGGACGGCTGCAGAGAAGAGTCAGGAGACACAGGCCAAGTTACAGGAATCGGACGTCAGTGGCTCAGCTACCCACCAAACAGCTTATTTTCTGGCTTGAGAAGGTAAAAGGAAATTGCCATTTTGTAAAATGGGGTTTATTTTCATGTGTTTGTTTTTACCAAAGCTAAGGGGTAAAATCCCACATCTACCATCAAAAGTCGAGACCCTCCCAGCCCCGTTCAGAGTGTTCTCCACGGCGCTCAGCTGAAGCTCTCTCCTGTCCCCCCCTTTGCCTCTCACATTCCATCACTCCCGCCTCTTCCACTATTCATAGGCATTGCCCTCCAAGCTCTCCACAGCTCGAGCTATAAAGCTTTCTACTAGGCTGATAGCAGCCTATGCATACTTGAAAAGCTTTTGTGAAATTTAAACCTCAAAACAAATAAAACTACTGCCATATTTTTGGCCAGTCCCTTTACATGCCAAATCATGTCTGCAGCATACGCAAATTGAGCTTAAGGGACGTGTTTACTACTGGGGTTTTTTTGTTGTTGTTTTTCTAAATCAGAAGACTGAAATATTTAACTGAAAGCACAAATGTCAAGTTGCAAGGCCAGGAACAGTCATTCAGAAGACAGAGAGCTCTCAACGTGCAACGCCACAGAATGCATAGTTTAAATCCTGCTTTGCCAGGAGAATCCAGCCACCAGCCAGCACACCCAGCTGAGACCCCGCTACGAGCAACGCTTCGCTTCCCATCCTATCGTAAAAATGATGACGTTTTTATGCCCAATTCTCACCATCCTTCTTCTACCTAGGTGACAGAGTTTCTTGAAAAAGCAAACACACAAAGCGAGGAGTTGAAAATAAAGCATGATGTAAAGTGCAAGTCTATACTTTCCCCCAATCCTGCGTTGTCATCTTCCCGCTCCGGGTTAGTCAGAGCCCACCACGAGCACGTAAACACGGACAGAACTAACCAGCTTTTAAACTTTCAGATGCCTTCCGGCATCACTTTTCTGACATACTGTCAGGAACATAAATAACATCATTTTGGACCCTAAAAAACGTATATTTTACTTCATTTGCACATTGAAATACTTCAATGGCTTGATTTCAGAATGCCTCTGAGCAAGGCCCAGGAGTTACTCCAGTGGCTAGCAGAACGTTCAGTACCACGGGATGGTCATGCTCTTTGCCAAGTAAGGCCCAGCGTAGGTGCTATAGACTATCAGAATCTTCTGAAAACTCACCCCACAGTATTTGAAAACACACCTGAATAGCAGATTTAAATGCAAAACATTTGCACACCTTCCAGTGGAGAATGTCGCCTGCCTTAGGGCAAGATATTACAATAAACTTGAAAAACCCAAAATCTGGTAACTTTTTTCCTTATTTTTTTAATAACAGAAGGAAATACTAACGCTGCTTCACTGAGGTTTACTTTTTCAAAGAAAGGAATTTCCCCTTTTGTAGAAATAAGAGTATTTCCAAAGAAAAGATAACGTCAAGCACATAAACACAACATTAAACACCCTAACAATTAAGGAATTTCTGGTTTGCTGAGGTTGTTTAACGTCACCTCCCATTTCTTTCAAGTTGATGGAAGACAGCGATATTTAACTTGCATAAACATTTTGCATAAACTTTTACAAGCTATATGCAGCATTCAGTTCTTAATCACAGTATTTATTCACTGTTGGTATATTCTTGGCTTTTGACAAAACCCGATTACACAACTGTGTCGGTTCTTAGGACAAGACCCAAAATAGCCCGAAATGCGCATCCTCCTCCCCGCCCACACCTTCGCTCCCTGCTCTGGGGCACTCGCTTCCATCAAACCCCGTAACCACTTGTTCAGCTGGAACGGCGCCTCTCACAGTCCCGAACAGACACGTACACACAACTCTTCCAGCACCGTAACACCTCAGCGGTGTCGCCTCCTGCAACAGGAGCCGAGGGGACAAATGCTCTGCCTGAAACCTGCGGAAGCCCTCAGCCACAGAGCGTGACGCAGAGGAGGGAAGGAAGGAGGAGGAAAGGGGGAATCACACACATCAAGCCCCACGCGTCCCCTCCGATTTTCAATGTTCCTCAAAGACCAGGAAAGAATTCGTTTTGTTGCCAGCAGAGAAAAGTCAGTTTGACGATAAAGTCAGTTTGTCTCTTGGCAAGAAACTGCTGTGACCATTCTAAAAACAAGGTATTGGTACACAAATCTAAAGGAACCTTAGGAACAGAGCAATATCACCTGTGCATGCAAACTAATAATAGCCATTAGGAGGGAATCCATTCTTTTAAAAGACTTAGTTATAAATATTACACTTTTTCCTCACTCATGACATTAACTTCCTTTCCACAAAATCACACACATAAAAAGCCCAAAGTCAGAAAACAGAACACAGTATCAGACAGCAGCAGGGTGATGTTACTGAGACAGGAGATGGACACTGACCAACCTGACCAGACAACACCATTTACCGGTTTATGGGAAATAATGGTGGTAGCGCAGTACAGCTTTTGGTGGAGGAGATGTATACAGAAAAGATTAGAAAGCATCAATGACTACTTTCTCTTCCTCACAAACTACTAAATCTAGGTGAGAAAAAAGTTCCAAACCTTTCAGAGGTTGACTTGGCTTTCTCTACTTCCCCACTAAGAGAAAATAATTTTTAAAAGTACATAAAAAATACAAACATATTTGTCATCTAAGTCTTGAAAATAAAGCTATTCAGTTCTTCTTCTGCCATCATCATTAACAGAACTGATCAACACACAAACTCCTATTCAAGACTTCAACAGACCAGTTGAAGGAAGCGTCATCGTTACACATCGTTATACCTCATCAGCTAGGACACTGAGGCTGAGAAGCGTTATCTGAAATTCCCTGTAACCTCGAGACTTCCTGGATCATAAATACCATCCAAACTTACTAATCACAAAGGAACATTCCCCTTATTTGTCAATCTTTGTAGTGGATTTCGTAAGTCACATTTCAACAATTTATTTCTATCTAAATATTTCTGCTTGTCCCAGTTTTTCCCATGACACTTCAAAACTGCCTATCGCCCCTGCCAGTTTCCAGCTTTCTAAAACTGTGCATGACAGTGACCCTCTCCTCAGAGCCCGTCAGCCAAACCCACAGCGATCACACAGGGGAAAGAGGACTTAAAAAAAATAATAAAGTCAGAGAAAGGCCACTATCTCAGAAGCAAAGCACCCCAGGCCCAAGATAATAAAGAGATTTTTTTCCTCTTCAACCTGAACTACACATTTACATTAGTTCTTCCAACTACATTCCTTACTCCTCTTCTCCTCCCTTTCCCACTTTCAATCCTTTCTGGTTCATAAAGATCGGCATCTGAACTTTTGCACAGCCAGAAAGAGGTTTTCGCTCCACTTTATCAGGGGATGCTCACAAAATGCAGCCCGCACAGCAGAGAGCTGCTCCTGTGGAGGAGCCCCATGAAGGAGAGCAGAAGTGCTGAGCAGGAGGGAAGGGAAGTCACGGGCATCCAGCTACTACAAGCCAAACTCAACCCCGTTCTACATCACAACGGGCTCTGGCATTGGCAGTAATGCAAAGAGGGGAAAATTTGGTTAATGTGGAGTCTTCATTATGCTTAAAATGCAGCTCTTCCATGTTAAAGATGATGCACCCTGGAAGAACCTTGTGGGGAAGCCCCACTCCCATTATGAAGCTGCTGTAGGAAGATACCAGTTGATGGCAGGGCCAAGGGCAGCCATCCTGCAGGAACTGGCCATGGGCTAAGCCCACCCAGAACCCCATGCCGTAGACCATGCCTTGCTTCTCCAGTATTCTACTCCCCTTCGCGATGCCACAGAGCTGTTCCTTCCCACACACCACCTTCACAACAGGAACAGAAAAAAAAATAGGTATTTCTGTCTCTATGATTATAAAAGGAAATGCAAAAAAATTTAAACAGTCTTTACTGTAGTTAACTTGGATAGAACTTTAACTACCTTCAAATCCACCTTAGCATCCTTAACTACTAAGCACATTAATTACCTGGAACACAGTTCACCAAATAATTAATTAGCTGAAGTGATCAAGAATTGGAGTCCCAAAGGAAATTCTTCTAGTTCTGTAGAATTACACAGATTTCACCTCATTAAATGCTACAACTCTACCTGAGGCCAATTCACCTAAACGCACATGACAACTGTCCCTTCATCTATTCAGCAGCAGAATCCTGAGACCAAAACAAATAAAAAATCCCCACACTGACTGAAGGAAGCTGGCGCGTTTAGCACTGGATATCCTGTTTAGTCACCAGCAATGAAGAAGAGTATGTGAGTAACATTAAAGAAAAACTTTTGATTCGCAGCACATTAGACATCTTCCATAACAGGTACCCTCTCTACTTCAAACAGCAGTTATCACAGGGCAACCAAATCAAAGGCAAACAAGTTTTAGGCAGGACTTCAAACTGGACTTCTTTCAAGCCACATGAATAAGCTGCACGAACAGAAATAATTCAAAACTACAGTTATGTACATGGACACTAACATTAAAAAATATCTCTTCATCTCCAGCACACTTCAGTTTTCACAACTTCTCTGCTGTTATTCATCACATCAGCTGCGGTGGTGTATGCAAACAAGTTTATGTTCTAGAACAACTGATAAGAACATCAAGAGAAGTAGTGCTTTGCTTTTCCTACTCTTCCAAAAAACCTCCATGCTGTCTCTCTCATTAGCTGAGCCCCGCATCATTTTCCCCCAAGGTAAGCAGGGCACACAAAGGGAACAAACTGGGCAAAAGGCACAGCAGGGCAGGCAGGACAACGCAGGGAGCAGTTGGGGACTTTGAAAAAAATACAAGTTACTTAAGGACTAACGTGTAACTTGCAAGAACTTCAAAACACTGAAAATCAGCCTTCTCCCCCATGTAAAGTGTATGTTATGATCTACTGATTATTTTTGGCAACAAAACCCTAAGACTAGATGCACTGTAACTTATGTCTTGTACATTTTATACGTACCACTTTTTAATTTGATTTTTATGCACCTGAGTGTTCCGATACACACCACCCACAAAAGGGCCAACTGCAAGACAACACGCTGTGGGGTGGAGAACCCCCAGGTCCCAAGCTGTGCCCAGCTCCCCGGGGATCCCAGCACAGCTCCCATGTGGGGCTGGCTGTGGGCAACCCAAACCCTCACCGAGGCCACATCTGCCCTGGAATCCAGCCGCACGCTGGGCTCAGCCCCAGCCCAGAGCACACAAGCGAGGTGCTCGAGGAGGGCACCACTGCTGCAGACCCCAGTGTGTCCCAGTCCCTCCCCAGCTCCACAGGCTTTGGGGAACGGGACTCCGGGCTCAAAGCCGAGTATGGAGCTTGCAGGGCTCAGAATGTCATCTACCCACGTAATTTATGGCACAGCACATCATCTCTTTAAGAGCATCTGTAGGCTCAGAAAACTTAGAAGAACTGTTGGTTAAATGGATTTATACTTTTAGAGGTGTCACGGATCCTTGACTTCCACTTTCATTGATGAACTTCTAACTTAGCATCTAATTTTGACAGCTGCTACATCAAAGCCAACTTATGCAAATCTTTTAAGTCAGGCAAGTCTTTTAAGAGGTCTTTAGTAACAGCAGCAGCCAAAATAATGGAGATAATTTAGCAGTCACAGGATGCAGGACTGGGCACTTATGAAAAAGAATTGTTTTGGATAAAGAAAATATTCCCTATAAAGGGGAGCTAAAAACATGTCGCACAGAATGTAATTTAGTATGAATCAGTCTGAACTTTTTCCCAAAAGACTGTGTACCTTACCCTGAACCAGCATCTGAGAATTAGGAATAAGTACTGTCCAGGCTCCTTGGCTAAACTTTTAACTCAGACATTCTTACTAAAGAATCAGCTACTGAAAGACGAGTGAAGGCTTAGTCTTCTCAAAAAGGCAGGATTCACGAAATAGACAACACTACTAGAAGCTAGAGGATGCCAATACAAAAATGTTACGTTTGAAAACAAGAAAGACAAAACCAGTAATATAATCTAAAGAAATCAAACACAGAGAATAAGCTCTGAAATTCCAGTACCTTAATTCACTTAGAATTAGTTTAGCAGGTTTTGGTAAACACACACAGAGACACTTGCAAGCATAAACTAACAAGCAGGAGAATCTCTTCCTCCTCCCCAGCAAGGTTAGATGAAAAGTTAGCAAACACAAACCTTTCTCAGACAAAACAATAGATTTCCATTTTCCTTATCCTAATGCCATTCCCTTCCTCACAACTATCAAATAATTGAACACATTTAAAGTGTGAACAAGAAAAGCGTAATTTAACACAAGCATGTGGACAAGCAAACACAACAGAAGAGAGAAGAGAATCTGACCTATTATGCCCAAAATTAATAGTAGTCTCATTTTGTGAGGAGACAGAAACAAAAGCCTTACGTGCTCTAAGTAAAGCAAACTGCTTTCGTTTCGTACACTAACAGGAGGCATGTTTACAGCAGGATGAATCAATGTGCTATAGCAGAGGTAAATCAGTGTCAGCCATGTTGAGAAAGAAACTGCAGCTAAAAAAACAAAAACCCAAACCACAAAACTTAAGCCTTAATCAAATCGGCTACACTGAACCTTGATATAAATCATTTCATACCGTTAGCTCTTACTTATTATTGGTGCATGACTTCTTCCAGTTAATGTCTATTAATCTCATCTAAAAATACACATCCAAATTCTAGACACTGTGAAACAGTAGCAAGAAGAAAATATACCAAGCTATAAAGCCACAGCAACGACTACTGTGCGGTGCACAGGCATAAGGTAGGTTGCAAAGTGAAAAAACAAATGCACTTACTCAGCATTAAATCCATTCACGTGCAAGATCCTCATCTGTTTGACTATTGTGCTTTTACCGGATTCACCAGCACCTAGAAAATGAAAGTAAATTGATTTCAGAAGGAAGCATGAGTGATGAAGGGACACGCTACAATTTTTTCTTCAGGGTAAAATCGAGAAAGTTGGTTTTCTCAGTGCAAGAGTGAAAAGTGAAACAAAAAGAAATAATTGCCACTGGAAACTTCAGTTGTAGCTAAAAATAAATGCCCAGCTCAAGTCATGTGTCAGATCTGAATCTTGGATCATTTCACTGTCCATTTTTCCAGTGTCAACGTTAAACGCAGATTGCAGGGTTTGGAAGGAAAAAGGACAATTTCAACATTTTATAGAGAACAAGATCGGGAACGTCAAAATCTGCTTGCTTTGTCACTACTATCTGATGGAGAGAGACTGACTGAAGTCCACATTAAACTGAGGCATTTTTGTCAGATCCTTAAAATATTTTAAGTTTGGCTGCGGTTATCATCACCCAGTCAAAAGACTGTAAATTAAATCACAAGAAATAAAATACGTGGATACTCACATCTGAAAAAGGAAGGCATCCCTTTTGAGCCTCCACCCACAAAGTGGAGAAACCTCCTCTAATTTCTGTCTTGTGAGCAACCTCCCACCCTCTCTCCGTGTTCCAAATCAGTCCCACATGCAGCAAGCGGCAGAGACCCCCTTCAGTGGCTGCGGCTCCCAAGGGCCCCCCGGGGCTCTCCGCTGGCTCCCGTCTCCACCGGCACTACGAACCCACTCCACTTTACTCCAGTTTCCATAGGCAGACGTACGCTATTTCTGCTGCACGGATGCCAGAGCACAGGGCAGCCCATCTGCCCAAAGCACCCGCTCTTCCACACACGCTGAAAAGGCTCAGCATTTAGCTGAGCTGCTCCACGCTGCCAGATCGGGAGCTTTCTATAGAAAGCAAACAGATTTTCGCAAGAGTAGTACCATAACCTGGCAAAATTTAGAAAGATTCCCCTCCGCATCTCCTGGCGACTCGTTTATCCCTCTCCTTAGCCCAGGTCTCGGCGGCAGAGAGGGTCTGCGTGTGGCAGCTCGGGCGGAGAGGTGCAGTCTGTATTTATAGGATGCCGGGTCTGCGCTAGCACACGCTGACAGCACGAGCCTCCATTTTGAGCCTCATGTTCAAAACTGTATTTTAGCAGCTACATCTCAAAGTTCATTTTCTGACAGATGCACTCCTCTCCGCTTTCTCCCTTCCTTCCCTTCTCCCTTGCAAATTCCTAATACTCCTGCCCTTCTCCCCATAAAACCTGCTCATGTGTTTTGCCATCTTAATCCCAGAGCCTTGCTCCTTTTCCCCCTCCTTGCTCACTCACGTTTTGTAAGCACTTAGAGGGCAGTTTTTATCTACAACTCTTTACGCAAGCGCCATTTCCCCCCTAAACTACTATTTTATAACACACACAGCCCAGGCATACTGCATCCCGCAATAAAGACTGGCAGCAAAACTCACCAAGAACAAGTAACTCGGGTTAAGACAGAGACTGGGTCCTCTTCACAACTAAGAGCTACTCAGGAATAGCAGTATGTGCTATAATCATATCTCCATTCAGAATAATAACAGAATTTCAGCTGTAACTGTAAGTCACATCTTGTAAGTATTGGGAGCCAAAACCTTTTCTTCGCCTGGGCCAAGAATGGGGGGGAGCAAGCTGCTGGTTTTGCTGGAAATGTGAACAGTTTGGTATTGACACAGTGGGTTCTCTGCATCGGCCACCACCAGCGAGCCAAGGTGAAGTGCTGCGTGTAAATCTCTAAGTCTATTTCTGAGTTTGGCTGCTCATTAAGGCCCTGTTCCGCCCTCCAATTCTGGGAGGGCTCGGGGCAGAAGAGGCACGCGGCGGGGCCAAAACCCCACACAGTATTTAGCAGCTCCTCTTTGCTCATATTTGAATACGATGTGAAAATATTCAGAATACTTTCAAACTACTCGGGGTCTTTACTTCACATGTCTTATAAAGGTAACGTAACAATAGGAGCGTGAGCTTTTTTATTTTTTACCAGTGAGATTGTGTTATACTGACCACAATTCCTGACGGCTATTGTCAGAAACTGCAGCACCCAAACTATCACTTTAAAGCACACACAGGCAGATGACCTCACAGCCATCACTAAACACGCAAAAATTTTTATTTACAAATATCCAAACTATTTTTCAGCCACCAAAACTAAAGAAAACAGGAGGATTATCCAGGCGAGCACATCATGTTTCTGTTTTCTGAAATTCTGCCTCTGATGAAGTAACCCCTCTGATGACAAACTGCTGCTACGCATCTATTAATGTTCTTCAGCCTGAAACGTGGAACTCCAAGACGTTCCCAAGCGCTGAAGTGCAAATTACCCTGGTAAAGATTTCTGCGGGAGCCCCGGCAGACGCCTCGGTGCTGCAGGTGCTGCCGTAGACACAGTCGCTCTCCATTTACATTAAACCTCTTTCTCCAAATCAGCGTTTGAAGGATTCTGCTGCCGAGAGCACACTTCCAAGCTCACAGCCTCCAAACGCCGTTTCTCCCCCGCGGGGCCGCCGGGCCGAGCCCCGCCGCCGGGCCGAGGCCTACCCCTGCGGGCGAGACCGGGCGCGGGGTCCCGGCACCCAGCCTCGCTTTGAAACGCTGCTTGGGAGCCGCGAGTCCCACGCGCCGTTTCTCCTTCTCTCGGGTAACGACGTTTGGACCTTTCCCCTTCCTCGAAGCCGTAACCCGCACTTCTAAACCCATCTCCGGGAAAACGTGACACCCGCGGCTCGCCCAACCCGGCCGCCCGGCCCCGAGGCGCGCTGCCCCCGTTACCGGGGCGCCGGCGGGAGGGCCGAGGAGCCGGCGGGCGGAGGG